>MU189971.1:0-23108 GCA_016904865.1 Pissodes strobi
TCAATCTCAATTGAAGCTTTTTATTTTCTGCTAATAAAACTTCAATAAATATAAGTAGAATACATTATATCCTAAACAGAAGCGTACATACTACAAGGCTAATGTTCTGAATGAACTTCGGCAAGGTTTATAGCTAATATTGATGCTAATTGCTTTCAATGCAATCTGTAGGTATAAAAAAATTCTTTTATGAAGCATTTACAAATAAAAAGCCTCCATTTATTGCACCTGACTGAGTGTTTATTGTCTTTACTTCTGGGAGACTTTGCCCATCTTCCACGGGAAGATCCAGGATGGTTAAGTTGAGGCAAAACATCTTCAGGTAAAAGGTGCTCTAAACGAAATCACTTACGCAAATTTTTAGAAACCTTCTGAGAGGAAGAGCGAGTAATTTGGTACGTTTTCACCAATTCTTGGGATACCTGTTTCAGGAATATCCTTCTCGCACTTGCGTGCTTCATTTTATTTATGACCAAAGCATCTTGAGCAGCAACATTTAAAAAATTAAAAGAGATGCCTAGAGTCTACCCAATTGTGAATGTCATTCAAACTTGATCACCAACGTCTATTCCAGCTTTCAAATACCTTTAATCATATAAAATTGTTGTTGCAGATCAATGCAAATACCATTGAAATGATGTCCGCATAATATACAATAGTAATGATTAAAGAGAAATCTAATTATAATTTCCCTACTAACACTACACTTAACATATAAAATAAAATCTATCACACTACTTAGCATAAACCTAACATATAGAAACATTTAGGCAGTCTTTTGTGTTTATCTTCACAAAAGGGGTAAGCTGATACTATTAGTCTTGAAAGTTTTTTAAAAACTCGTTAATTGATTTGGGATCAATTTTCACAAGAAGCCTTCTTCTTTCGTAAATGGTTTATAGCATCGCTCAACCTTCAAGTGACTTGATAACGCATTAAAGAATTATTGTGTGTATGCATATATGGTATCTCCTTCAGTTACAGCTAGCCTATGAGCTGGAAGGTTCCGTTCTACGTTCCTGGTATTAAACTCATGATGGCTTTCATGTTCAGAGAATTCATTGCTGTTCTTGTGGAGAAATGTAAGGCATTCATAGATATAGCGCCAGAAGAGTCAATATATTCAGAGATCTGAATCCATCTCTACAGTTCTTCCCATGCCAAAGAAAGAGCAAAACTCTGAATGCTCATTTTTGAGCAATACAGACTCAGTGAGTATTAATACTTCCTCCCCAAAACATCGCTCCAAATCAGAGCACTGAGTGTATCCTTAAGACACTTGCTCCACTCAATCTAGGTTCCGATCTATATGCAATCCCAAAAGTGCTGCTGGAAGGGTGAACTTCACTAGCGCCGAGGCAGACCTCCGCTGGACATGCACAGTTTCTCTGGTTTATCCTGAAACACAAAAAGTTTGTCTTATCATTCTTCAGCGACGGGCGGTTTTTTAGGAACCATTCTTGAGCAGCTTCCAACCAATTTCTGGACAAATCAAGAAGCCGAGACTTGGTATGCCCAATGACAAGCAGATTTATGTCCACTATAAAAGTATTGCTAACCAGAATGACAGCTGCTGTATTTTTTACATATAAGATGAATAGCAGTGAACCCATAACGCTACCCTGAGATGACCTTCATTTGAGAGGTGTTTTTCTTCCCTCATTTTAATGATAACTTGCTGTGTTCTCTGAAACAGATAGGAGTTAATCCAAGAAAAAACCCCCACTTCATATTTCTCGAGCTTTTTTGAAAATGGACCCATAACGCTACCCCGGGATGACCTTCACTTGTGGAACGTTTTCCTGCCATCATTTCAATGATAACCCCCTGTGTCCTCTGACCCCTAAGATAAATAGGAGTTAATCCAAGAAACCAAGTCCCCTCACTCCATACCTCGAGAGCATTTTCGATAAGATATCGTGATTAGAACAGTCAAAAGCCTTTGACAAATCCAAATACATACCGGGAGAGTGCTTGCCATCCTCCAGAGCTGTTAAGATCTTCTCTATAAAATTGTATATTGCAGTTTTAACAGATTTACCCCTCAAATACCCATTTTGCCAGTCACTAAGCAGTCCTTCTTGATAATTTTTTTAAAAAGTTTACTGCACATTGCTACCTCATTTTAGAAAAAAATTGAGATCAAACTTGTTGGTCGATAATTGTCACCCTTTTTATATATCAGTTTTATGAGTGACAGAGGTTCAGATCTTTGGGAAATATGCCATGGTTAAAAGAGTTGTTTATGATATGGCATAAGGGTATAGAAAGTTATCGTCACATTTTTTTAGGATGTTTGAAGAAATTTCAGCATATCTAGCACTCATTTTGTTTTTTAACTTTGATATGTTACTTAGAATCTCTAGAATATTTATAGATGTAAGGAGAAAGGACCTAATATTATAAAGAATGCTACTGACCCCTAAGGCATCACTCATTAGATAAAGAACAGCATTGATTGCCATGTTATTGAAGCCACTGGCTATAACCTTTGGATTTCCAGGAATTTAACAGTTTTTCCTGTCTTTTTACCTCCCTTAAATACGTGAGCAATTTGCCAAAGGCAGCCAGATATGCCGTTGCTTTTTAAAATTCGATTAAAATATTGGGTATTATGAGCTTCAGCATGAAACACATTATACTCGCGCTTCGTTTCCCTATATACTTCACTAAACTTACCAAGATCTGACCTAGTTAAAAGAAGAAGGATGTACATACAACGCCTTCTTACATACATCAGTTCTAGTATTAAAAATATTCAACTTTTTTTTGTATAAATTATAAGTGTTTTCCTGGAAAACAGTAATTAAATATCGGTATGAGAATGCTCATAAATGTTACCCTGTTCATCCACAAGCAAGTCAGGAAATGCGAAGAGAGAATATCAACAATCCAGATACAAAGAATGTTTAAATTGGTTTTTTTTATCTGAGTTAAATAAGCAACGTTTCATTCTGGTATTTGTGTAGCTCGCTTCTGCTGTAAATGTCAACACCTGTGCTCTGAGATATGAGTATCCAGAACAGGTGTCTCGGCATAATTTGAATCGCTATAGATGATCTGAATGCAGCTTTGAGAGGTCCCATAGACATGGGTATATTCAAAAATTGAAATCTTAAATGACTCAAACAAAGAGATAAAATTAAGTGCCCTATTGCCATTAAGGTTACCTATATCTACAGTAAGGCGTCTGTAGATAAACAAGTAAGTGATTTTGTTATTACAGAATAACATCAACTGCTGCAGAGTCAATTTTAATTTTCAGGTAGTGAAATAAGGTCTGTTCTCACATTTCACTGATATTCATTCTTGACGTATATGGCAGTACCTATATGTTCTCTCTTATTCTATGCTGCATGTTCATAGCCACTTACCACTCACCTTGTAGTTCAGCAGCTGAGTCGCAGATTTCCGATGCTCACTAAAGCACAATGCCAGACACTATTATGTTACGAGATCCCAAAGAGAATCAATCCAATTTTCAATGGACTGTACATTCTGATCGATTATACATATATTATGTTCCGTTTTTTCTGTTCTTGTTGTTCACGGCTCCCATTGCTGGCTTCCTTAAGTATAAAAACTTGTTTATTATGATTCCATTTGGCCAGAAATCCACTTGTTCCCTTGGAAATCTTATTTTAAATAAGCTGACGATATGCCGGTTAAACAAAAAGCCGGCATATTGTCAGTATCTTCCCTATGGCACTGTTTGCAATTCCACTGGCAATCGGATAATAATCTTTAATGTCTTTATTTTCTGAATCTGCTGGCAAACCTGCGGCAAAGAGCTATGCATAAGTAAGGCGCATACGAGGAGCAATTTTTAGATTTACTGCATTGTCTCGCTGATTCTCTCTTGGTAGAGGGCGATGTTTATGGCTGAAGCCCCTTTAGTTTTGCATTTCTCATTTAATTGGACTAATATTCGAGTTTCCAGCCATTTTATATACTGTATTTTCAACTTCATCGAAAATGTTAATGTTTTTGATTTGATCATCAAATGGGATACTTTTTGTTCGCCTGTCTCTGTGAGGAAGATCCTTCTTGGAAATGTATTTCTTGTTTTTGAATAAGGTACCAGCCATAGTCACCCTATATTCGGTAAGTAACGACTTCGCAAGTAGCATATTGGTGTACAAGTTATCAGTCATGACTTGTATTTCTGCTTGGTTGCACCAATCGCTTTACAACATCTGTTAGATATAGGTTCTATGTGGACCTATTGGATGAACGCCTGAAATATTTCAAAACCTGTCAAATAAGAAGTCCTAGCATTAACCATAGCAAATACTTTGATCCCATATTTACTTGGTTTCTGTGGTGTATACTGCCTGATGCTGGAATGACCACGAAAGGAAATGAGTTGTTCATCGTTGCATACGCAGAAGCAGAAAAGCTGAAAAACTGACCATTGAAATATAACAGAACTCTGATTGAAATATATTACATTAGTCACAAAAACTCCCTTCAGTGGATTTTGTCTCTATTCATACGTCATTATTTCCCTTTAAATTTTACGTCACAATACTTAGAACACATCAATTTTCTCATTTCTGTATGTCTGATATTTCTCAAAAATATATATATACCCTATATATAGCCTAGGCCAGCAATCCTCAAACTTTTTTGGGGACGGAACCTTTTTGAAGTATTAAATATTTTACGCAGCCCCAAAATAAGCAAAATCTGGTTTTATGTTAATTCCTTAATCTTTAAAGATAATCATACAATCTATTCATAATACTGTATTGATTCCACCCTAAATGGAGAATAGTTATTTATTTTACTAGGCAGCAAAGCAGTAGATTGACTGCCGCGGCTGATAGGTCATAGCAGAGCGTAGCGAGGCTAGGAATTCAGCTAAGTCAATCAATCCACTTTGCTGCCGATTTGAACGAATATTTTTTTCTCCGATGGTTGATAATGATATATGTATATTGTATATTTGCAAATTATTACAATTTCCACAATCTTTTTATTTTTCCTATAGTGATAAATTACAACAATATTTGATAGAAGTCGTAATTGTTGGAACAGTTAATTGTTATGGAAATGTAATGTCCATAATAATTATAGTTTGACAACTTATGTCAAATGCTTTACTCCCATGGATACTAATAATTTTGCTGCCTAGGCAGGAAACTGCTTACTGTGCTGCCTAGACAGGAAAAGTAATACTTTGCTGATTGATATGTGTCTGCAATATTAATATTTACTGTCAATCGGAGAAAAAATTGTTTCCATTCAATGGAAGTGTTCAAAAACCATTTTTGAACACGTCTTCAAATCTATCGATTTAATTTTTGTACAATTTAACATTCCACGCCACTGTCCTCGCATTCCAAACAAATTAAAACTTTGGCGATACTACTAACGCCATCTCTTGGTTACAACGTTTATCCACTGCATCAAACAGTCTAGAAAGCTAAAAGTAAAGTACCTCGAAAGGCATCTGACCAATCACAGCGCTTTCTATAGAAAAGCCGCGATATTACTAGCGCCCTCTGTTGTAGCCACGTTTACTCATCTGAAGCCGGCCGCGTATGAATTCGGATAATCACTGTCTCTTAACGGAGGTAATCAAGTTAGCTCCTAAATTTCCGATCTTTAAGAATCGATTTTTATAAGAACTAGTTAACGTATTTCGACCGGATTTGTGTTAAAATTCATAAGGTTAATTTAGACAAATGCTGACGTAAAGTTTTTACATAACTTCTCAGTATTTACATTATTCGCCCTTTCTATTTCCGGAGGATGTATATCATCCCGCCAGAAGAGGCGGTGTCAAATGGGCGTTAACAACTTCTTCAAGTTGATTTAGTTCCCACGTTCTAGTAAAGGGTAGTCTCTTGAATCTCAACCATGTAAGTCGCTCTAAAGTCGCTGTTCCCGCCGACATGCCATGTCGGCCAGTTTTCACGTTTTGAGACATCATAATCTATCTAGTTCGTTACTCAAGTGATATAGTGATATCCTGGCATAATCATCGTTATATCAAGCCTACAATAAAGTATTTATCGGCAAATTTACTGCCATTATTCTCACGCCGTGCAATGGCGTCCCAATTGGTCTCATCCATGGGAGTTCCACAATCCAGCCCTGTCTCGAACCACACTCAATCGAGCCTAGTCTCGGAATCTCAAGTAAGTAAACGCACATGTTTACAATCACATTCTCACAAAGCCTACAAAAAGGTATTTATCGGCATCTTGACTGCCATTATGGAGACCAACTGATCTCTAGTATTAAGCCTACAAAAAAGTACTTTTTCTACAGCCGCGCGCAAAATAACTAAATACTAAATTAAAATGAAGTCGCAAAATCGACGAATGCCGTGGATCCTTATTTTGCGCTCTAGCGCGAACATGGAAAAGGAAATTCTCACTTTTTCCGTCTAGTGTGCTGAATGGTCATGGACACCGAAGATAAATAAATGACAGTCGTGCGTTTGCTACAGTTTGTTGCTGGCAATCCTGTTCTAAATATGCCCGAAGCCCGAACATAATATGTCAAAACTGACAGTCATTTGCAAATTTCAGAATAAGTATAGAGAAAAATGTGCATTTAATTTTAAAAAATGCGGCTGTATAAAAAGTTCTGTGTGTTTTTCGAGCGCAAAGTAAGATTGCCGTTTTCGAAAGATTACAGTAACATTCTTTGTCAAGCGGCAATTCGTTACTTTGCGCTCTAAATACACAAATAACTATTTCGGCATCCTGACTGCCATTATGGAGACCCACTGATCTCTAGTACTAAGCCTACAAAAGGTATTTTTCGGCATCCTGACTGCCATTATGGAGACCCACTGACCTCTCTAATTCTCAAAGGCTGTACCATGCGCAGTACAGTCCCCAATGGTCTTGCCCATGGGGGTTTTTCAACATTCTATATCACGAGTATACCACTGGGTTGCTATACTCATGCCTTATTCTAATATAAGTATTACTCTGCACTAGTCTGCATACCTACTCATGCTTTATTTTCATATAAAGATTAAACGGCACTAGTCTGCCAATATACTGAAGTTATCACAAGGATACATCCCAAACGCGGATTTCAGCTTACCTATGCTGCCTGCATAGTCCTAGCACATTTAATAATCATTCATGCGTGTACCAAGAAGCCGCATTCACAAGGCATTCATGTCATGCCATATGCACTAACTGCATACCAGAGTCAAACTATACTACATTCCAGTCATTCTTGTTTGCAAGAAATCAAACTACATTGTACATAGAAGCTAGCCATATACTTAGCAAGTGTTTTTCAAAGTGACTTTCCCCCAGTATTAGAAGATAACCTCCTGAACATTGAACGTTTCTCGTCAGTGGTGAACGTAGTGTACATATTAGCTTTTAGGTGGACTCTAAGGTAATATTAATCCTGTTATTATTGCTTGTATATTATTCTATTTCATATCAAGGCTAAATCAGCTAACAAAGTTGATAAGAAGCTGTTCCGCAGGAACTCTAATAGATATTTAACTGTTCATAGCTTCAAGGTTATGTTTATAACCATATATTAGTATAGTATTACAACTGTTTATGCATTGCTTTAGATTTTAAGAGTTTTATTTATGTCACATTCTTCAAGGTCGAAACTTTGCCCCGACTGACATTGATCATATCGTAGCACTGACTACGTACAATAATTCACTGTTTATATTTTGTGTATTTATGAGCTTCTAGTTATTTTCAAGTAAAGTAACTTATTAAAATATTCATATATGTAATGCTAAAGCTTTTTGTTTTATTTACAATGGTTAATTTAGTGCCTAAGAGCACATCTCTTTTTGTTTGGAAAATCGACCAAGGTCGACTCTGAAACAGGAAGGTATGAAGTTGTCCTTTATTACTGTTTAATGCCAGGCATGATAGAAATGAGTTGGAAGACCCATGTCAGATTCCGCATCCAGTCTATTGCGGTATTTCGTCTTTATAGCTAGCTACATATGCTGAGAATTCTGTTTCACAGAAATATGTTGTTGGGAACAGAAGAACAATTTTATTAGAGCCTTTGCGGCAAGTTGTGCAGATTCATCACAAATCCTCCACTAAAAATCATCAAGACATTGTCTTGACATACTTTTAGCTTGTGCAAATTCGATACGAAAGGGTTCTGAACTCACAAATTCATTTTCAATTTTGTATTCTGCTTAGTGTGCTTCGTTCTTTAGGTTGATATTATTTCGGCGGAACCCTAGCAAATGCATTGCGGAGCCCCAGGGCTCCCGGAGCACGCTTTGAGTATGGCTGGTCTAGGCAATATAAAAGTGTTTACGCTGCACAAATATTGCTTGTTTGTCCTGAGCAGTTCTTTCCCGTTTTGTTTTAGTTCCCGTTTTGAGAATTTAGTGTTTATTATTTATGATTTTGCAATAGGGTAAACAGCCTAATTATTGACACTTTAAGGCAACGCCATCGAGTTTATGAAAAATTAAATATTTTTTCAAGCATAAAGTGCAGTTTTTTTAGTTCAAGGGAATAAAGGAAACCCCATTTTAGTTTTCCTACGTCTGCTTTTTGCAAATAATATTGCAGAATTTATTAAAAGACGTAATTTATACATTTTAGCCCGTTTTCCAATTATTGGCACCTATATGTACAGTTATTGGCACAGTAGTTCTTCTAGTTGTTCGCACCTTTAACATAACGAAGTTAAGTAAGAAATGTATAGGTTTTCAATATATCTAAATGATTTTATTAAAAAAAAAAACATACAAATAAATCCAAATTTACTCTTTGCCCACTGTATTCAAATTAACATAACAAATTAAAAATAAAGTAAAGTAAATAAACAATAATTTTTATTTAAGAAATTACAGGTTTTGGATAGAAATTTTTCTTTATTAATGTTAGGTTTATGTAAACGTTATAATGAAAACTCCTTCTACAATTGGAACATTTAATTCCAATATTTGTTGTACCAATGGTACAAATAAAACAAACCATCTTTCACCAATATATTGTTTTTTAGAGTGACTTCTTTTGGAAACATATTTTCACATGATTCATCTGCATTATTCTCGTGATTAGGTTTTTTACCAAACAAGTCTCATACATGACTATTAGTATTTTCACCTCTTTTTGATTAATTCTTTAGGTTTAATTTCAAACATACTTTTTTATATCGTATCCTATTAAATTTGTAGGCTTCTTTTCTTCTATACCAATAATGCCTGAATCAGGTAGATTTAATATATGCTAGGTATCTTTTTGTGAACATTTTGTTTTATTTTGATTGACATTTGCATTTAACGTCGTTGGTATATTTACTTTTAAATCTTTTTTTTTTCGCTTTTTATCGGTTGTTCATTAGTAATTTTTCTTCAGCTTTAACTTTCCCTTTTAATCTATTTTCTTCTTTTTTTCTTTCTTTTTCATTTATTTTATCTTCCTTTTCCTGAAGATGCTTTTTATAGTGTGATGAAACCAAAACATAGGGTACTCTTTCTGAATTCCTTTTTCTTTTTCATATAGGAGTTTTGGATTTTTCTAAGAAGTTTAGCAACGTGCTCTTCTCTAAAATATTCTCTTGACTGTTTTGTTGTTGATTTAAGATTTCGTTATGAATTTCTTTGTCATTGGTATATTGGTTTTCATTACTATCGTTGTCTGACTGTCCATCACCGGCATATGAACTTTGTTCTAAATTAAAACCTTCTTGCAGGTTTTCAAAATTGTTGATTTTATTTATTTCTATCTTTCTTTTATTATGAGTTACGCTTATTTCCTCTAATACTACGCTTTTTTTCTTTTTGTTCTTTACGCCAGGTGATATTACTATATTTCGAATTATGTTTAACCTACTGTCTTCTATTTCAATAAATGTTTTTTCTTCTACTTCTTCCTTGTTATCTTTATCTTTACAATTTTCGAGTTCATCGTCATAATTTTCGTCTGTTTCAGTTTCGCAAGGTATATTAAAGACTACGGGCAAAATATCAGATTCGGTCGTAGATTTAAGCTTGTAGTGTATATTTTTCAAAATTTGAAAATATTTGCAATTTTCGTGATCTGAACTCCCGTTTTCGAGCTGCTTGATTATTTCGTAATCCACCAAGTTGCCAAACCCTTCATATGATATTGTTTTTAGATAACTCTCGGCTTCATCACTAGAACTAGTAGGCCCCATTGGGTCTTGCAAAACATTTTTTCCAAGGCATTTAGAGAAATCTAACGGGCAAGGGTTCCATGGATACAACCCACATGCTCGAAAGCCTTTTATTATACTGTCTTTCGTAAGTTGCGGAATAGCCTTTGCTAGAATTGGGGCGAAGTGTTGCTTTCCCAACTAGCAATATGGATTATCTCTCCTCCATTCAAGAACGCCTTTTTTTTCCAGAAGACCTTTAGTGGCTTAAAGCATGCAACATCAGCTGGTTGCAAAATTCTTGTAGCGTCAGGATATAGCGCTATCAAAATTATTTGTAATTTAGTACAGACCTAGCTAAATTCAAATGTTAAGTGAGTCTGATGGCCATCTACGAAAAGAATCAGTGGAAATTGAACGTTGGCTTCAACGAGATTTTTGTAAAATATGTTTTTTTTTATGAAATCAACATACACTTCAGATTTCATCCAACCACTATCCGTCATAGCGACACCCCAATTGCCAGGAATACTATTTGTCACAGCTGCAGTTAATCTCTAATTTGGAAATATTACAAGGGGTGGTGTTATAGAGTTTTGGGCAGAATAGAAAACAAGTCTCATCTCCATTATATACTCTACTGGGATCATTTAAAATAGAGAAATATCCTTTTGATTTTAAACAGGATTCAATGTCAGTAAACCACTTCCGGATATCATTTTCTGAAACGAAGAAGCTGACGTTACGGCTTCTGGAGTAAACTTGGATGACGGAGCAAAAAGGAGCTGTACCAATGATCCCCTAAAAAGTTAGCAAATGTGGCATCTTGTCTTTAAATGGATTGGGTCGTTCATTAGCATCCATGAATACCTTCACTGATCATTGAAGGTCAATTTTTCTTTTGGGAAAACCTTTGCGTTGATTTTCTAGAATCCACTCAACCAGCTGATGTTCTTCTTCATCCGTTAAATAAGTTTTGGATCCGTGTCTTACTTTAGTAAATTTTGAACTTAATCTAAACTGTAATGTCGCTCTAGGAGTACCGTATGTTTTTTGCAGCTCCATTTTTAATTTCAGTAAGAGCCTTTTGAATTGTATCCTCATTATAAATCTTTGGTTTAGTTGTTTTATTTTTTTGGAAGGCATCTAAAAATATGTATTCATATAGTTAATTTACTAAACCAATGGTTAATTAAATATTAATGCATAATTTTGTTTAATACGGTTTTAAAATCAACTACAAATTAAAAATGTATCCTAACTAACTTAAAAAATATAGGGTGCCAATAATTGGGCAAAAAATACTAGTACACTTACCAATAGTTGGCATAGGGGCCAACTACTAGAAAAATGACAACATCGCATACCAATTATTGGCACCCCCTAATTTTCTTTAAGAAGATACAAAAAAGCTAACCTAACATTATTTCAAGACTTAAAAAACCTTTTTATTGATGAAAAACAATAGGTAGAACCCACCAAAGTGAATTTATAATAAAAAAAGTCAGTTTATATATTGCATGATCCTTACCTTGATGGTAACTTTAGACACTTTAAGCACAAATCATCACATATTTCTTACACCCACGTGCATCTGTTAATGTTTAAAATGCAACTAATGCAACGCCATTATGAAGCAGGGTTGCCAGATTTAATAAAATACTCTTTTATTACAAATAGTTTGGCGGTTTATTTAAAGATGACTGAAATCCATTAATGGTGCCAATAACTGGCTGAGTGTCAACAATTAGACGATTTATCCTGTGCCAACTTACTGCCTATCTAATGGTACCTTCATCAATTAATTATTTTGTAGGATAGCGTAGTAACGCGCGCATAGGATCGACGAACTAGTACTAAATAAAATTGAGACTAATAAATATTTAGTAGAAGTTGAATAAACACGAACAAACTAAAATAGTCGTTACGTAGCAAAACAGGTCGAAATGAATACTTATCTAATGTCTTTTTCTTTGTCAAAAAACGTAAAGAATGGAAGCGAATAAGGACTCACAGTATTTTAAGATTCCGCCCAGTCTCTCATTTGTAACGTATAAAGGAGTTTTTTTTCGAGATATTTGTTTAAGTATTAGATTAAAAATAAATCATGGGAAAGTTCTGCCCATAAAGGTGATACCAATTATCCATTTTTGGAGAGATCCGTGATTTAACTAATATTTTATTCAGCTGGTCTCAAACGTGGAATCAAACAGCCAAGTTTAAAAGATTTCTTTTTAAGACTAATTAATTTAATTATAATATTTATGCCAAAAGTACTCCGATTGTGTTCAAAGAAATTTCATGTAAGGAGCAAGCTATTTTAGAAGCAGAAAAAAATTTTTAGAGGTTGTGGCTATATTTTTAAGCACAGAAGTTAACTTAATTATATGCCTTACTTTTTAATTTAATTGTTTAAATCGCTTAGGTGGATTTTATTCATCCTTTGCTTCAATAAACAACACATGTTTATTTTCATCAGTAGCGTAGGCAGCAGTAACATAAGTAATACTTTCCGGGTCTGATCACAAAAAGGTATCTATTATTACATTGTCTAAATGCTTTCGTTTTTCAAGTACATGTTTTTTTTTAATTTTCGAGATTTTATTTATTTTATTTAGCTCAATAAAATAAATCCTAAAAACTGAGCTGATAATTTTTTTTAAAACTATTTAAGGAACATCCCCAAAAAATGTTCCACCAACCTTTGGAAACATTCTGTATAATAACAACGCATGAGTATACATTATATATACTTATTGCTTTATATTGATCAAACATCTTGTTTTATCAATATCTTTCTTCAACTCGGTATTCCTTCTTTAAAAATGTGTCCTGATCTACTGATTTTTTTATCGCATTCTCAAGGGCTCCGATTAGTCTCTCTAATCACTCCTCAAATTACTCATAGCCATTTGCACCAACTTTTTTAAGGACGCCTTACAGCCCTTAGGCTTCAAATTTCTATTGCACCGAAATTTATATTGATTTAAATTCTCCCTTAAAACTGCCTTTGTTAAGTCGTGGATTTTGACGACTTAAATCCAACTTAACTAGTTTATATGGTTGTGTTTAGTGATTCATTGTAATTATTTGAACTTTTGGTAAGTTTTTGAAAATTATATTATCTACCAAGACTTTAACAATGGATGCTTTTGACGACGACCTAGAAATTCTGGATATCATTGAATAGGTATGGATTACCTAGAAGAATATATGATAGAGCAAATTACTATGCTGAAATGGATGAACTGAATTTTTTAGGCTTTACAAAAATACTGTTTTTAATATTCTACAGCTTATTGGATACGATTTAGAATATTCACACGATAGGTAAGGCCACAATATTTTCTATAATTCTTTCGGTAATATTTAAGTAATAATATAAATTGTTAATACATAATTAATGATGATGAAACTGCATTTCATCATTTAGCTTCAATCAAAACTAAATGTGGTAGCTATTGAGCAGAAAAAAGATACTAGCAGGTACCTATATACATGCTCATACATTTCAGGAACAATAGTGTCTCCCCAATCAATCAACTGCTCTGTTGTTTAAGATTCTTTGCCAGTTCAAGGCAACTAGTACAAATAGCAGATTTCATGTGTATGGATGTCTCTACTGCATCTAGACTTATTGGAAAAGTGTCGCGGGCAATAGCAAGATTATTTCCTTTATATGTAAAAATGCCAGAACAACAAGAGTTGCTAAAAGATCAGAACAACTTTTATAATGTGGCAAGATTTCCTCGAGTAATTGGATTAGTAGATGGGACTCATATTAGAATACAGTCTCCAGGTAGGTGCTTCTAATAATAGATAGGCAATGATTCTAGGATTAGCTATTTCTGGGTTTTCTATAAAAAATAACAGCTTGCTATTTACCACAGTTTTAATGAAGGCTAGATAGAAAAAGTACCATTTACTGTTTTGTGTTGCTTAGGTGAAAGACTGCAATATTTCTTAATACAAGGTTCCTATTTAGAATTATTTTTTTGTAAACCTTCAAATAAACACATTGAATTTTTTTAGGGGGTGAAAATGCAGAAGCCTATCGCAATCGAAAATCCTATTTCTCTTTAAATGTGGTTGGCAATGCCAATATGAAATTTGTAGATGTTGTGGCTCAATGGCCGGGATCTACAAATGATGCCACAATATTTGCAAATTGTACCCTTCGAGCCCAATTTGAAAATCAGGAATTTCCAGGTTGTTTGTTAATAGGTGTTGGTAATATGAAGTTATAAACTACTTCCATTAAGTTATAGTACTTCCACATTTTCACTAATTTCGAATATACTGTAACAGTTTAATTTGTTTCAGGCGATAGTGGTTATCCCCTTAGAAATTATTTTATGACACCACTCGTCAATCCTGTTACTCGAGCAGAGCAACGCTACAATGAATCTCTAGTAAGGACGAGAAATGGTTTTGAACGACAAATTGGGCTGTGGAAAAGGCGATTTCCAATTATGGCATATGGAATAAGATTAAAATTAGAGAAAGTGAAACCAATAATAATAGCAACAACTGTTTTACATAATATTGCACGTGATATGAATGAACCAGAACCACCAGCACCAGAGGACATTGATTTGGATCAACTAAACTACCTAATAGAAACAGCAAATGTAGATATATAGGGTCAAGCAGAACATAATATAAATCATGTACAAAATGAAATTGTTACATATTTTGAAGGATTGTAAATCTAAGATATTAGTTGCTACTGGAATCGAATTGCTTAATGACATTGCATTATGTTAGGGTACTTGATAATATGTATGCTATAATGCAAAAATTACTCATAATTTAAATTTTGTTCAAATATATAATATAAATAAAAATGTTTAATGTTTAAAAATGTTTAATGTTTAAAATTGTGCATGTCACAATTTTCTAAATCTCCATTAGCCACACTCTAATAATATTAATTTGTACTAATATAAAACAGTTTAAAAATAAAAAGAGGAACTTTCATTAACTTAAGTTTAATTTTGGAATATTTCCATATAAATTTTCAAAAGCATTTTACATTTTAGTACAGGTATGAAATGCTAACATTTGAACAAAAACATTTTTTGTGGTAAAAATTGCACCACAAACTTACTTAAAAAAAATAAATTAGAACAATGTACTCAAAGTTGGAAGAAAAACAAACCTATATTGTAGAACTATATAATTTTTACATTATAAAAAAATTACAATATAGAATTATTTTGTTTTTCTTTCAAATAAATCTCTAATTTAAGTAGTTTGCATCTTAAATTGTGCTCTTCTTTTGCCATTTCCATGTCAGCCTTTAACTTTTCACATTGTAGTCTGTCTTGTTGTTTCGAATGTTCAATCTCACTTTTTATTTTTTTTAAAGTATAATCGGCAATGACAGTTTTTTTTATCAACAAGTTGTTCATATTTTTCTGCTAAGCTATTTGCAGATAGTGACCTTACAACGGTTGAAGTTGGCCTCCTTCTTGAGACTTAAATTTTTTTCTTTTGCGTCTGCTACAAAAGGACATGCAAAGTATTCACAGCATTTGAAAACATAGAAATAAATGATACCGATACAACAGCTGAAGGGTTTTTCTCATTGGAACATAAGAAACAAAAATCGTAGCAGAAAATGAAAAACATATGCATCAGAAATATATTTTAAAGAGTATGGACGTTATTTTCAACAATGATAATAGCTTTTTAGCACAAGCTTCAGATATTTGTCTTGTTAAACTATATATAAAAACATATATATGTCTTTATATCAGAAATCAACAACTAATTTAACGCAACACAAAATTTTATTTAATCATATTATCTAAAAACCTCCAAAAAACTACTTACCTCTGACTTTGTGTTTAGTTCTAATGGCATTTTTAAGATAGCAGAAGTTTTACTCTTCAACTTTGCCATGGTTTGCTTTTTCCAATCTATTTCTTCAGACATACTTGAACCTATTATGCTCTCTAATGGGTTATCTAAATCATCATGTTTATTAATCTCTACTATTTCATCGTCTTTAAATGTATCCTGTGGAATAATAAAAATACAGTTAAATATCACTATTTTAGCAAAATTTAGAAACCACCATACAGGTATTGAGGCAATCACTATCATTAACACTTGACAATTTTCAAATTAAAATGTCGGACGTTTCTTCCTCAGCTTCATATCTTTCTGTACTGCTCTTCTTGAGTATTTCCATGTTGTCGGAATCAAATTCATTTGTATCTCCGACCACTGTTAATGGGTCCAATATGGAAAGTATCAGATCTTTAGAAGGATCATCTGATTTTGGAGGAGGACCACCGCCGATTAACAAAATGTCTTTTCTTTCCTTACAACTCGTTTTTTATTGTCATACTGTTTCTTAAGCGATTCAGAACTTCTGTTCACAAAATTTGGACATCCTGAGAGTTAAATTGCACTGTAATTCTTTTCCAAGCGTTGTTTTTTTCTGATAGAGCCACTGAACCTGTTTTTTTTTTATTTTCGATGATATTCTTATATCTACTATATAATTAAACTTAATCACAGCAGAGTCTCTCGAGGCGTAAAATTAGCACCTCGTTTTTTTTTCCTTTCAATATCATCACTCAAAAACAACAAAACTTACCTTATACCTATATCCGTATTTGCATAAACAGAAATTAATATTAACAAAAAAAAAATGTAAACTAGAAAGGTAGGTTAAAAAGCCACAGTTCCGACAACTTAAAATTAGATTGTCCTAGTTTTACCAATGTTGTCAAATTTCGCGGCTACTTAACAAAGAACTGATCAACTCCGGATGGTGCAACCGATTCAGATTTAAGGCTTCCCTACTTTTTAAGTATTCCTTTACTATTCGTTCCTTAAGGAAAAGTTGGTACAAATGGCCGTCAGTGTCTTAACTATGTCATTGTCAGTATGACATTAACAGATGTGCGATATTCAAAACACGTAATTAATCGGAGTTCAAAGTAATAACCCTTAGGGTCATAGTATAAATGCAGACCAATTTCTAATCTTATTTGGACCACGCTATAATCTAAGCCACTCTTAGGTGAATAGGCGATCGCTGTACGAGAGGTCAGACCGATATAATCAACCGTGTTTATTTTTAGCATTTATTTTTGTCATAAGTAATTATACATTTTTTTGATGGGCTAGGTCACGGTTAGAGCTTAATATTGTTTTGCTTGGAATAAGACGAGCTAGGAAATGTTATGAAAGTTTTCATGCAAACAGCGGAATAATATGGAAATAGCAGTATGGCATCGTGCACTTCTTTCTGGTTTGTCTATTATGAATTTCAAGGGACATATTTATTTCGCCGTTTTTATGCATGAAAAATTTTAGACGCAAATAAAGCTCATTCATTGCTTATGTTAACAAAATACAAAGAAAAAACAGCATAAATCACGACCTAATAGCGACGGACAAACACATTATTATTTAAAATGTTGCGAATTGTGGGTATTTTCGGTACACTGTTAAAATAAGCGTTTGTAACATGTTGATACCAGGGCTGTGTCTGAGCCTAAATAACCCAGGAAATTGCCAGAGGAGCGGTCGAAATAATGAGGGGCTAAGCAGCAAGAACTAAACCAAAAAGCCAGTACAAAAGGTTCATGTAATGTTGGAGATTAAAAATAGAATATCTGGCACTTCTGGCAGCACTGATAGCTAGTGGCACATCATAAATAATATTTTCTTAAAGTACGTTTCAAAATGAAAAATTGCAATAAAACAATAATAAAAGAAACTTTAACTAACAAAAATCATCAAGAAAACTGTAAAGGGCAAGGAAAGACTACATAGTGTCTTTACAATTTACTAGACTCTAAAGATCATGGAGGATTCCATTGAACACCACAATAAGACGAAAAAATGATCATCTGCTAGTTTCTTAAAATTATCTTCTTTTCTCAAGAAACCACTATTATGATTACAGAAGTGGCATCCCCGTCACACTTAGTGATGAGCGAGACTACTGGCCTCGGTCTTGCAGTCTTGGTCTTGGTCTTGAAAAAAAAGCAAGCCTAATACCAAAATCGAGACCGTCTATTGGTTAGCAAGATACCATGTCTTGCAAGACCCAGACTTTTGCAAGTTTCAAGAGTCTTGCGAGACTATTTCAAATTTCGCACTGAATGATAATGTCAAGTTATTGTTTGTAATAATATTTTATTCCTTTATTACTTTTTTAAATTTAAATTGTTTGCATATTATATTAAATTTAATATTTTGCGTGTAATTTAGACGAACTTTGTAAATTAGTGTTTCCCAAATAAATGTATGCTATGTAAAATTATTATCGTAGCTATCATAAAATTAACATAAAAATATATTCGGGTTGGGTAGAGACTTTTTCCTAAGGTGCATTTGACCATAATGAAATGGTCAATAATTAATTCGATTTCTAATTAGTAGATAATTGGTGTGGTATTGCTAAATGTCCGATTGTTAGATTGTTCTATTTTCGAAAATTTCAGATTTTTAGTAACCCAATGGTAAGTGTAAAATTAAACTGGAAACAGTCTGAGATTATTCTATTGTTTTGTTTTGTTTATTATTATTCTTAAATTTTACGCCTTGTTTAAAAGCAAGACTTGCAAGACTTTTGTTGTAAGACCAAGACCAAGACCAGGATGACACATTAGTTTGAAAGACCAAGACAAAGACTCTATGTGCAAGACCATGCAAGTCTTTGTCTTGCTCTTGCTTTGCTCATCACTAGTTACACTGCAATAAAATAAGCTGATGCGCATAATGGCCAATTTAAAAATATGAACAACTGAATTATCCTTGTTTGTGAATTCATAAAAGGTACTTATATTTTTAATAGAATAATTCTAAAAAAATATTTATTAATAAAGTAAAAAATATATTTCACTTAACGTCCAAGTTGCAGATTGAATGCAATTTTGATTTATTTGATATCGTAGGCTTGCAAGTGAAAAGCTGAAGTCAAAAAATATGGTTATGAATTATTGACAATTTAAAGTTTAATAAATTAATGGTTGCTAAGTACTTCGAACCCGGTCCGGAGCCGGATTATTTGGGCCAGGAACCAAATTCTCCGAAGCAATGGGAACACACCCGGACATATTCCAGGCGGAAATTAACGCTATAGGAAGATGTGCGCAGTTCAACTTTGGCAGGAACTATAGCAAGAAAGAGATTGTCATCTTCTCAGATAGTCAAGCACCCATCAGAGCGCTCAGCTCACCAACAATCAGCTCTAGAGTGGTATGGGAATGCCTAGGCTAAACGAACTAGGCAAAAATAACAGACCATCCCTTAAATGGATACCCGGACACGCTGGGATAAAAGGCAACAAAAAAGCAAACCATTTGGCAAAAGTAGAAGCACAAGCTCTGCTTTTAGGACAGGAACCCCTCTGTGGCATAGGGAGAGTTCAGGAAAGAAGAGCGGACAAATGGATCGGTCTATAGGAACGTCTTCCAGGGTTAAGGTAACCGAAGATGCTTCTAGGACCCTCTCACCCAGGAAGATCAATAAACCTTATAACAGTAAGGATAATATTCGCATCCTCACCGGCTTTCTCACGGGCCACTGCCGGTTGAAAAGGCACCTGGAGAGAATAAAAATTGAAAACGAGGACGGTTACCGGTTCTGTGAGGAGGAGGAGGAGGAAACCACGGAACACCTTCCCATGGAGTGCGAGGCGGCCGCGAACAGGCGACTGAACTGCATCGTTGAACAGGAGGAACTTCCATAATCGAGAATCAGATCAACGGAAGCACCAAGGAAAGGGGACACAATAGACCTATACAGGTCGCAATGTACTAATAGCCCCCGAGTAGGGATGTAAAATGGCGGTCATTTTTTATGTGACATGTGACGGTCATTTAATATGCCATTTATGTCATTTATGGTCCATTATGGTTATTTTCACTGGTTTACCTTGAAAGTAGAAATAATGATATAAAAACATCAATTAAAACATTGAAAATTACAGACATAAACTCATGAACTTAATGCAAGTTTATTTAAATAATACTAAAAAAAAACCCAAAGGAATAAACAGCAGAAACAAAAATAAACCCAGATCTCTAAACAAACAAGAAACAAATATAAAGTCTTCTAAAATTATAAAAATCTCTTTATAAGCAAAACAAAAACATATCCTGATGGAATATAACATATAACTCGTAATAAAAAGTCAACAATCTACCCAAGGTGCTTCTTCAGTTTCGCCATCACCGACATCAAAGTCATCTAATGACAAGGAAAGTGCAGCTTCCATCTCCTCCATTAACATGACGTGCTCCTCAGCTGTATCAGTAGAAGTACTGGTACAGTTTTCATGGTCACCATCATCATCTGCCACTGTTATCGTGGAAGTTGAAGGCTACGTAAATGTTGATTTTACAGAATGTTCTTAATCATTAATAGTTTCTAAAATTTTATGATACAATTTTATGATACAATACGTGCCAAGGCGGATTTCCACCAAAACAGCAATTCTGTCGATTTCGACAAACTTGAGTTTTCAAAATAAGAAACATTTTGGAGACTTTGTGTCGCCGGCGACTGTTTTCGTCAACAACGAAATATCCCGTCGGCAGGCGGAAAGATCAGAAAGTTTCGGTGTTTTGTCTGTGTTATGTGTGTTCGCACGGTGGAAACGGTCAGCGACAAGCGAGATCAAACAAGAAGCAACAGGTCTGTAATTTCTATTTTGCATTCTGTTTGGTTCCAGTACATTTAACAAGTTCTCGAATTCGTGATTGGACATTCTTACAAAATTATGAAACCATGACCTCAGCTCTCCATTTATTCATCATTTATCAAATCTGCCATCATTTTATCGGTTCCATAATTATTCGTAGTCTTAAAAATGATCTCATCCAGTATCTTGGTTGCTTTCGCTTTTGCTTCTGCTCAAAAGATTCGATTATAAAACACCCGCACGCCATTATTATTTATAAATAATATATATGTTATAGTTCTTTCTATTCCTCTAAATCCGAATCTTGAATGTCCGCCTAGGGCGTAAGGTCTCTTACCCTCGAATAAACTGGATGACTTTAAACCATAAGTGGACAATTCAGAAAATTACTAATTTTTCACCCATGATTAATAAGATTTATTTTATTGCTCTCTTCGAAACACATTTTCGATAAAACATCATGAAATGTATCGATTGTGGCTGATGGTTGACCACGTTTAATACCAACATAGTTGCTATTATATTCATAGCCTTACTGAATTTAATTTGGCACTGCCTTATCATATTTGAAGTCAGTTTGTGGTGGCACAACGGGTCTAATTGGTGGTCTAAGTGCGAGGCCCGCTAGGGGCCACCCTTTCTGATACTGATACCTAATCGCCGGTTTGGTCAACTGGTATATTTTTATTAAATTTTCCGACAATGCTTCTAAAATGAAAAATTCATTAAATTTTACTTCAACTGTTTTATAGGGTGATTTGTATTTGTTTCCTCTTCTTATACAACGTGCCCGCTTAAAAAGATTCATCCAGTCGAATTGCCTCTTTCTAAAAGCATTTTTCAATAACTAGTGGATTTTAAACTACGTGGGGAAATAATGCCGCTATTTGTAAATTGCAGTTTCGCCCTGATACGTTTACGTTAGTTGGCAAACTTCCAATATGCAAGCTCTCAGTTCCAACTTCACAACTTCCTCTTTTATCATTGCTCTCTTTACAACAGCAACAAAATGCTCTCTGGTTGGTTGGTAAGTTAATGGGAAAAAATAGATATTTATTTCTTTTTTAAAAATTTAATTTTGTTCAGAGAAGCTAATCTTAAAACCAATGAAACCGTAATTATACAAAAATCACGTTATCGGTCAATGGAAAATCTAGAGTTGAAGGTAACAGTATTCTAAAGATTTCATGTTTGTTTTCGCATCTTTCAGGGTTCTTATTTTTACGAGCAAAACGTCTTTTAAGAGATGCATTGCTATTTATATTGGAACGTCTATCAGATATTATTATTATTATTATTATTATGTTTGTTAGCAGCAGTAAGCGGTGGTACCGATGAGACTGCTGCATGTTATTTTGTCTTTGATTTATATATTCGCACGTCAGACATTTCAGTCTCTATTCTACAGTTTTTGTCACATGTAGTGGATAAATATTTTGTTCTTTGATTCGCAGTCCTGATCAAGTCTGTTCTTGAAGACGTTTTTGTTTGGAGCTTTAATTGTGGTTTCAGAAAGAGAATTCCACTTGTACACTACGCGATTTGCGAGACAATTTTTCCTGACCAATGTTGAACATTTTTCCTTCTTTAGTTTTGCACTATGTCCTCTTAGGTGGTTTGGATTTGATGTAAAGATATCTAGGCTCAGTCCCTCAAAGTAGTTTTTATTGAGTATCTTGTATGTTTCAATCAAATCCCCACGTTCACGTCTCTCCTTAAGGGCAGTTAGGCCAAAAATCCTAAGACGCTCTTCGTACGGGGTATTCTTAAGTTCTTCTGGTATTTTAGTAAATCTTCTTTGTGCTTTCTCTAGGGCTTCAATATCCTTTATGTAATATGGGCTCCATACTGTGTGCGCGTATTCCAATGTGGGTCTGACATATGTGATGTAAGTTTTTTTGATCATTTCGATGGTTTTTCCAGTGAATGTTCTCTGTATTAGATATGTAAGTGTGTTTACCCTCTTTATTATTTCCGCAATATGTGCTTCCCATTTTAGATTTCTTGTTTTGATTATGCCAAGGTCTTTCTGTCCTGATTGTTAAGTTGATATTTGACACATGGGTTGTTTGCTCCCATATATAGTACCGGGCACTTCTCTGGATTAAGGCCAAGTTGCCAAAGTTGCATCCATTCCTATAGTGTGTTTATGTCTTGCTGTAGATCGTGGATAAATCTGGAATCACAGTAAAGCTTGGTGTCGTCATCAAAGTATGAGATGCGCGTTTTAATGTGTCTATGAATGTCACTTATGAATGTGATGAATAACAGTGGACCAATTACTGACCCTTGTGGTACCCCACTTAGTACCCTGTAAGGGGCGGAGTACGCGCCATTA
>JAEQML010050782.1:0-46944 GCA_016904865.1 Pissodes strobi
TATTTTAAATACTGAATCTCTTCTGTATTATTATTAATTTAATTAATTAATTTATTTATTTATTTATTCAAACATACATACATAACAGGCAAAGCTGCCCAAATAGTACAGAGCATCTCTTATATAATTATGACCTCACAATAATTATTATTATAATTATTATTACATATTCATATCTAAAAAAAAAAACAAAACAACAAAAATAGGGAGATATAAGGACAAGTTACCTATAGCAAAAAATACCACTATTCCATCATTCTACAAGCAAGCTAAAATCGCAAAAGATCATCAGGGGCATTTTCAAGTAACCTGTTGACCCTTTTTCTAAAAGTAATTGAGCTACAATTATTGTAGTTGAAGTCTTGGGGAATAAACCTATTAAACCAATTCATAAACCTGTCGACCACTTTATTCTTTCCCACATCTGTCCGGCTGTAGTTCAATAAAAACGTTTCAAATTGTCTCGTTGTTCGAGAAGGAACTTTAAAATTTAGTAGACTGAGCAGATCGGGGCAATCTATTTGGTTGGTAAGAATTTTATGGCCGAAAGAAAGAGTGAGTTTGACTCTGCGTCTTTCTAGTGATTCGAGACTTAAAATATGTAAACGTTCATTGTGTGGGAGTATAGTCTTGTCGATTCTGAGTTTAAATAGTAAAAAATTGGCAAACTTTATTTGAACCCGTTCAATTCTAGCAACATGAGTTCTATAAATCGGAGACCATACAATGCAACAGTAGTCAAGGTGGCTCCTGACTAGAGAATAGTACAATGATTTTAAGACTTCAACATTCCCAAACTCACCACATTGCCTCATAATAAAACCCGCCATCCGAAATGCCTTGGAAATTACCCAGTCAATGTGGTGTACAAACCTCAACTCGCTGTCGAACAAAACACCAAGATCATTCACTGTTGTTACACGTAATATATCACAGTTTCCTATGGAATAATTATACAAAATTGGTATTTTCTTCCTGGTAAAAGAGATTACTTTACATGTTAAGTTATTAAGCTGCATTTTATTTGCAGTACACCACAAATTTAAACTCAAGATGTCCGACTGCAAAAGATGACTGTCGTCATTGCTGTTGATTATACGGTAAATTTTCAAGTCATCGGCAAAAAAAAGAAAATGGCAATGTGTGAGACATCACTAAGGTCGTTAATAAATAACAAAAATAAAACTGGTGCCAAATGGGAGCCTTGCGGTACTCCAGAGTAAGCGCTAATCTTCTCAGACATAAGGTCGCCCAACTTTACGACTTGCTCACGATTTTCGAGATAACTTTGGAGCCAGGTAAGCAGTGGTGGGCGGACTCCATAGGCCTCCAACTTGCGGAGCAGTATCTGATGACTAACGCGGTCGAATGCTTTCTGAAAGTCGAAATAAATTGTGTCAACTTGTAAGCCAGCATCAAGAGCGGATGTCAAAAAATTTGAGAATAAACTTAGATTAGTCTGACACGATCTACCTGCATAAAAGCCATGTTGGTGAATCGAGATCGTACTCTGAAAGGCACCAAATATAGCCTCAGTGACTATCTTCTCTAAAACCTTGGCTGCACAGCTTAGTCCAGATATTGGTCGATAATTGGTTACATCGCTTCGATTGCCACCCTTAAAAAGCGCTGTAACAGTGGTAAATTTCCATGATGTTGGAAAAACCCCAGTGCCAAGTGACAACTTATAAATGTAAGTAAGAGGCAACGTTAGGGTAGGGCTACAGTTGTAAAGGAATATTGGTGGTATCATGTCCGGACCAGCACCCTTGTTAATATCCAGATCGATGAGCTGATTAAAAACAATGTCACTATTAACGCTAATTGTGCCAAGATTTATACCGCTAAGAATAGGCATCTGTGTGTTGGATTGGACACCATTGTGCTGAACATAAACTGACTGAAAGAAAGCAGAAAACAAATTAACCAACTCTTTGGGGTTACCAGAAAGGACATCATTATACTTCATCTCTCTTGGATACCCAACAACATCGCGCTTTGATCTAATGTACTTCCACAGGGATTTTACGTTTTTTAAAATATTGAACTGTGCAGTATTTATAAACTCATTGTAGTCAGCATTAATGCAAATCTTAGAGTCTTTTCTCAGTTGTTTGTAAATAGTCTCGTCAGTTGGTAACTATGTTCTTTTGTACCTATTAAAAGCAGTATTCTTTTTGGAGATCAAATCAATAGTTTTCTTAGAGAAATAAGATGGATATTTTAATGTGCTTGTAGTTTTTTTTGGGACATATACATCAATGGCGGTATAAATCAAAGAGTAAAACATTTCGACAGCTAAATCGATATTTTGCCCACACAAACTCAGAACACCCCAGTCAATGCTCTCAAAGTAGTCGTTAAGTGAGTCATAATCGGCTCGATAATAATTAAAGTTCTTGTCTGCATCGACTAAGGTTTTCTGGTTAATTCTTATATCTAATGGAGGATGATGAGCGTCAACAACACTCAAAGGCACATCACACTCGGAAATAGACATTGCCAGAAAATTAGAAAAAACTAAATCCAATAGAGTATTATTAAAATTGGCAATCCTATTAAGCTGTACTAGATCATACAAACAACAATAATCGTATAAGGTTTTTTCACAATCATTGTTAGAAATTAAAACATTATTAGAATCACTATTCAATACACTTAGGTAATGCGACTTATCATCTACAAATGGATTGTCCTTAGTGTCAACGGGTATAATAGATTTTACAAAATTAGGCAAGTTGTAATCTCCAACAAGTATCATAAAAGATTTGGGAAAATTATCACTTATAGAGGCGATATTAGTCACATGATCTTCATATACACTCATCGGAGACATTGGTGGCATATAAACTGCAGAGAATATGAAATGTCTGTCACTGAAAGTCACACCGACCCAAAGCTCCTCAACAGAATTAACTGGCATATCATAAACGGTGGAGCGCAACGCACCCTTGACAGCAATCAAAACGCCTCCTCCACGTCGTTTGCCACTTCTTTCAGGATCTCTATCCTTTCTATAAACTACATAACTGCTAGGAAATACTTCTTCACTTGTTATTCCATCGTGTAACCACGTCTCGCTTAAGACGACAACGTCGTAATTAGAATTTAAAACTTCGTTATAAAATTGCGTAGTCTTTGTCCGAAGCCCTCTGATATTTTGATAATAAACAAACATATTCGCTATAGTTTCGGTGGAAGATCTTGAGGTTGCGTAAAAGTCTGATTTGAATGGGTCTGCGGCTGCTGTGCTGTAGTTGTTGCGGAGACAACGCAGTCACCATTTTTATTAGACGGTAGCAAAGCGATATTCTCCTCAACAGGCAAAGACTCCTCACTCGTCATACTATCATGTTCAGCTTGACCGAGAATATCACTGCAGAGATCAGCAACCAATTTCATTTTATCAAAGTAACTAGTACTGATGAGATTAAGAATCAATGATTTCCTGTTGGCTGTATGCATGCGTTTCTTTATGGACAAGTTAATGTCATAAATAAAATCATTGAGAATGGGTCTATTGTATTCATATGTAGGTCCAATTATAACCATATTTGTAGTACCAGCGACGCGGGCAATTTGTTCTAAACACTCTGTGTCAATGTTTTTCCCTGCGAGTGCATTCTCCCTTCCAACAAAAATAACAATATAATCGTTCTCGCCAAAGTTTTTAGAGAGGTGCAGATATCTAGCAGTTAATTCCTCTAAGAGCAATCCTGTTTCATACTGACAATTTATATCAAACCTACTATAAAGATATTTCTTAAACATCAGGGCTGTACCCATAACATAAGGTCGATTTCCAAAAATTAACATTTGAGGCTTTCGGTTGCTGTGTAATTTTGTATTATCAGTTTCTATAGTTTTCATAAGACCACTATTTGACGTTGGCCTCACATAACAGTTTATTGAAGGCAAACGATCATCACTAATAATTACATCAGTTGTATCATTCATGTCAGTAGGGAGAGTCTGTGCTTGGTTTATCGTTTCTCTTATAGAAAATAAATCGTAATTTAGTCTCTTCAATTCAGAAACATACAACTCATTCTCCTTTGTCAAAGTTTCCAAACTCACCAGCATATTGTTTTTTATGCTAGTTAATTCAGACAACTCAGCAGTTAACTTTTTAGCGGGATCACTGACCCCTTCTATTTCGGATAACAAAGCCTGATTTTTTCCCTGCAATATTACAATTTCATTTTTAAGTTTTAAAATTTCCACTTCTTGTTTTTGCATTTCTTCGTCGTAATTTATATTTCTGTTATCATCAAAATCGTGAGTTAGCTTTCGTAATTTGGATATATTATGATGGTGCTTTTCAATGTTCTCGGATGTAAGCTTAGTTATTCGTTCTTGAAGTTCCTTAGTTTTCTCTTTCAGTTTACATTCAAGCTTGGAAATACTTTCATCTTTCATTCTTAGTTCCTTTTTTGTTCTGTCGAGAATCTTGGAACTCTCCTTAAGATTAGCCCTACAATTTCCGCAATAAAACAGCAAAGATCTCTGGGACAATGAGATAGCATGAGCTTCGGTGGTATTTATTACCGCGCAGTTTTTGCAAAGACAAACTGAGCAGGAATCGCATGTGCAACCAAAGAGTTCATCCTCCTTTGGCCTGGGTTTAAACACACATTTTATTTGACACTTCGAGCAAGTCAGCGTAGACATCATTGGGTTGATCCAAGAAACAATATACATGTAGCACAACTTCCCACAAAGTTGTTATTAACCCAGGGAAGAAACAGGCAAATAATGTCGCAGAGATACTCTTAAAATAAAAGTACGGATCTGTCCACTACCGAAAAAAAAAAAGTCGCGAACAAATAAAATCCATAAAGATGCCCTAGTAGTCTCGTCGATTCTAATGTATTTTATTAGTCTCTTCAATTTTAAAGTATTTCCTTGAGACTCCACTAAAAAACGTATAATCCTGGTAACTGATAAGGATTATAAGCGATACATATTTAATGTGTTCAAACCCTTTTTTGCACTAAATTAAATTTGAATTCCTTTCTGTACCAGATATGCACTGATTTATGAGTTTTCGCACTAATTTTCACGTGGTAGAAGAAAATGATGTTACTCACTAGAATCCACGCATTTTTCCACACAGAAGGACACCAAACACTACTTTAAAATTAGCTCTTTTTCCAGTCAATTTAATGATTTTAATGGGAGCAAAATTTACTTACACTTCACATTTTTCTAGATTTTATGACATATCAGTCATTTTCTAGTGTAATTTATTAACTTTGACGTGTTTTCACTATGCCTGGGCAAAGTTGTGCAGCAAAAAACTGTAGGAACAAATGAATAAACTGTACTCAACAGTACTGAGATTTTAGCTCAACTTCCATTTTCAATAAATAAAATTAATACAAGAAATAAAAACAGATTCTATCTCAAAGTTCCGAGAACAAACTTATACAAAAACTCACCACTCTATCGAATGTGTAGTTATTTTAATAAGTATGCAGGTGACTTAGATCTGGATGCCACCAGCTTGAAAGGTTTTGGGATGAATGTTGATGTTTCTGGCTCAGTCTCAGGATTAGTAATAAGTATAGCATTTAGTCACAGCATATGTTGTCATGTAGATAAATAATATTTAATTTTAATTCATTATTAAATGGCTTGGGCTGCTGATACTGTGATTAATAAATAAATAAATAATTTTTTTCCAGCAGAACAGTGAGCCGGTGTTATCGGATTCCGAGTCCTCCGATGACGAGCCCGTGCAAATTTCGGAACAATTTAGACCGATCAAAACTTTCCACGACACCGAAACTTTCAAGAAGTTCGAGAAAATAATGAAGACTGGTTTGCCCGCTGTCGCAGGTATGATTTATATGTCTACTTTAGCCAATTATAGTTTTCGATAGCATTAAGTTGAATCTTTATCGAAAAGTTTCTGTATATTGCCTTTTAGCTGGAATATTAATCACATATTATTGTTTGATACAAGGCAATGTATGGTTGATCAATTAACCTTGTCTATAATGATTTAACGTAACCTTTTTTTGTACATTTTAAAGTAATACGCATTTTTATACAGATAGGCACAAGCAAAAACTTGTAAAAATCCTCCGGAAACTGCAACGGTTGGCTTCGAACGAAGACCGGATGCACAGCGACTGGAAAATCTTGTCGGCGAAGAAACGCAAAGTGATGAAATGGATCGAGGAGCTGAGACAGTCGGAGACCAACGATAAACTCGAATATAGGGTGTCTACGGAATTGAACAGGCTTCTGAGCGAACTGAACATGATGACCGAAGATAAATTTAAGGTAAAGGTAAAGGCAATAACTCATTATTATTGTTGACATTAGGTGACAGGTGGGAAAATATGAGTTTCCACAAGTGCCATACAACGGCTGTAAAAAGAAAACTTTTTAGAACTTAAATTCATGTATTCCAGGTGATCGGTCAGGTTAAACAAATGGGAAGCGCCTTGAAAACGATCTCTATGGAAATAGACAAGGACATCCTAGAAATGAAAAAGAACATGGACACTGTAGAAGCCACGATTCCTCCGCAATCCGGTTCGAGTAAAGAACTTGCCGAAAATCCAGTTCCCAAGGATGAGAGTCAAGAAACCGAAGACCACAGCGAAGAAATGATTAATAGGAAGAGAAAGCAAGAGAATCCGAAGCCTAGTTCAAGTAAAGGCCCCATCGAGAATCGAGAAGCAGAAGATAATTTCGAAGATGCGGACGATAAAAAGAGGAAGAAGAACCAAAAGAGGAACGAACAGAGACAGCAGAAAGCGGAATTGGACAGACAGAGAGGGTATCAAGAAGACGCTTCGCGAGAGAACTACAATATGTGGGTGCCGCCGGGCGACCAGAGTGGAGATGGACGAACCAGCCTCAATGACAAATATGGGTATTAGCGGAGCGATTTCATAAATACACATCGCATTAAATAGCGCACAGTCTGCGAGATATTCGTTAATTGGTTAATTTTCATTAAATATTTCATTCTATTGTTACAAAGAGGGCATATGATCTAAGGACAGTATAATGTAAGCGTTTCAAGTAAACAAGATGAGTGGAATGGGTTTTGTTAGTGTGATGTTGACATTTCTCGCACTTAGAATCGATTACCTAAAACGTACAAGTACTCTCTCTGGAAACGATGTTGCATTTCGTGAACAAGGCAACTTAGTAAAAGTCTTCGATAAAAGCAAAAATGACCTTGGGTATGTCGTTAAATACATTCTGGCCTGGTGTCAAGGTGTACATAATAATATATACATAATATTAGTAGCTAAATTTAGGTATGTAGACTATTATATAATAAATGTTACAATTAAATAACTTTTTAAATAAAATAGCTTTGTGTTTTACTATTCTTGTTAATATTTTCCAAATTCGCCATATACGACTGAAAATTACTCAATAATAATGTTAAGTGGTTTTCTTATTACCCGCCAATGAATATAATTCTTATTATTTGTGATATCATACGTATACATAAGAACTGATGACTAAAGTGTTTAGACTATTTTTTGTTAGTAGTTGCTAAGTACAGTTTCTAAATCAAATTAGGGATACTATATCGTTATCCCCCCTCCTAACTTCAAGTCTTTAACTCCGCCCACTTCCCACTCTTATCCCCACCAATGACCTACTTTCAAACGACTAAAAACAGTCACACACTCTCAACGATTAGTATTAAGCTGTCTCTGGTCAGAGTAACTACTAAAGATGTTTCAGTGTAGTGATTGTAATAAGTTCTTTACCCATAGACATAAAAAGCAATCATGTCCTTTTCGACCATCCTGTTCTGATGTGCAGTTACCTGTTCATAAAGAAGCAAAAAAGAGAAAAGCAGAGTTTCAGCTAAATGATTAACCAGCAAAGAAACCTAAACTAGATGATAGTGTGGTACATCCACCTATACCCAAACTTATCCTCTCGCGTTGTAAAGACTGTGACACATGGTACATCAAAAAGAAACTTAGTGCCCATTTAAGATCAAACATTCATAAAAGTGAAGTAATAAAGAAAAACAGTGAAAATGTGAAAGGTAGACATTGAAGACTTTTTTACTGAAATTAAGCAAAAGTTTATTCACCTAACATCTGAACTAGTAATAAAATATGGATCCGTTAAGATTAATGTGGAACTATTTGGACAATTCCTATTACAATCTAAGGAAACCAAATCATTTAATACTAAGAATAGGATTATTACAACAACAACAGATCTTAGTAATATATATATGATGATTTTTTTTAACTATAATCAAGGAAAAAGTGTCAACATTTACAGAAAATGGTTCAGATTGGGCTTTGGAGAAAATATTACGATTAGAAGTCAATGAATCCAATGCGTGCATCCTCATATATTCCATCACCAAAAGAGATTGCAAATAAGACAGCCATAATCAACGTTAAAAATCATGATCAGTACTGTTTTGGATGGAGTGTTATAAGTAATTTGTTTCCTGCTTACACTAATTTTGAGAGAATAAATTCATCTAAATTTTAAAGGAATAGACTTTCCAGTGAAATTAAGGATATAGACAAAAATTGAAGTTTTAAATCAAATATCAGTGAATGTTTACGGATTAGAAACTGTTTATGAAGATAATAAATTAAAATTTGAAATAGATGGTCTCTCCATTATACTACTAAAAAACTTCCCAGCAAACACAGACTAGCTGGTCCGACAACGGCCCGAGAGCGTCTCGCCGAAAGGCCGTATTCGGCCCTCATATGGCTGCCGGCGCGGCGTGCAAGTAGGGCATGTCCGCCTGGCCGAAGGGTGGCAGAGAGTCGGCCAACCAAACCTGCGACGGCAAGCCGTCCACGTACCATTGGCGAGCCACTGGTGACACAGCCGATTCGGTAAAGGCAAGGCACTGGTGGCCCACAAATGGGCCCTCCTCTCACTTGCCGAAAGCACACCCATTTTTATTTTGTTTTTAGATTCAAAAAAATATATTTTTTTCTACAAATAGTATATGCACAGGGTTATTCCGTGTATTTTGCTAGCGGCTTTTTTTTATGGAGATATCAAATAGTTGCAATGGAGAAAGTTATAGATTTTCATCTTAGCTTTTAAAAATCTTATAGAGACTACAAAATAAAATATCGGAAGTTCAAAATGTTGGCACAAGTTGCATAAAAAAGCCGCTAGAATATGGGTCAATATATATGGAATTACCCTGCACATTGTGCTAAAAAATCAATTTTATGAATGATTAAAATTGTGCTTTTGTAAAACCTTATTGTCATATTTTTGCAAAATCCATCCTAGTAAGTAAACTAAAATGTTCAATTTATATACAAAACGATTTGCATAAATGACAATAAAGAACAGAATAATTTTTAGGATGTACAAAGACATAATTACATTTAAAATTTTGTATAAATTGATTTTTTAACATATTATATGCATAATTTATTTGCTGAAAAATATATTTTGTTAAACCTGAAAATAAAACAATAAATCAATGCTTTTTGTTGTGTAATGTTTATGGCATCCTGTATCATGTATTGTATTTGTAGGAATCTGCGTATTATGACACTAAGGCAATTTTGTATAAAATTATTTTTATAGCATTATATGCGTATAATAGTTCCTGAAAAATTAAAATTTCATTGAAAAATAACAAAACATGTAGAAATTTCGTCGAAGCCATATAGTATACCCACCTATCATAATAAGTTTAACAAATGCATATAATTGATGGATTGGACAGTAAAAAAGAGAATTTATATATTAGCAACAAAACAAATATATTTTATTACATAAAATAAGTGTATCTTGTGTACCAAGTGCAAAAATAAACAAATTCTTAGTACTGTGAAATCAAATAAATATAATTTTAATGCATACAGACCTTTAGAGACAACCTGTATAATCACATGAGAATAGTAAGTATATATTAAAAGTAAATTATTTTAAACTTGTATCGCTAAGCTTTATTTTTTCTTCGGTTCGCTCGTCCTGCTCTATCAGGAGCATTTTTTTATCCAGCTCCTAATATAATTGTATATCTCTATGTGTTTGTAGAGTTTGCTGTTGCCCAATTTTTCCTTACAGCACCTAAAAAATCATATACAAACCGTTAAAATAAATTATATGTCATTTTACTTTTTTTTCTATTTTACATATTACTTCAAATACTATATTAATTATGTAAATTTACAATTTAATTTTCATAAACCCTTAAAAAGCTCTTTATTTTCCAGAATTTTTATGCTTCCCTCTAAAAAATAGATATTTTTAATATCTTACCGTAATTAGCTTTAGTACATTTGTCAGTTTTCGGAAGCTGCCCTTTTCCTTTACCTCTAACCAGTTAATCATTAAGGACAGGTTGTGATTTATTAATAAGGATAATATTTTCCGGGTAGTATCATTTAAATCTCTCACTCCTAACAAGGAAATTGATGCTTGCCTTCCAATTGTTCAAATTCTGTTAACTTAGTATGGTTCGAATCTTGTATGAGAGTTTTGACGTCTAGTTTTATTGCTTGAATATTGCGCAGCATGCGTTCCAGCATTTCTGAAAAATAAATCATCTAAATGATGTTTTTGCCTACTATTAATGTATTTTCATATAATCCTTTAATTTCTGCTGCAAAATTTGAAAAAAAAATCATTAAGAGGTGGTTTGCCTGGCCCACAGTAAAGTGCTACGATAAAAGGAGGTTCTTAAGCATAATATGACACAGAATTGGCCAAAAAGATTATTTGGTACTTTCATGTATTGGCAATCCATCTACATTAAAATTTAAATTATATAATACCTCACAACCATCATTAAGAAAATATTCATTGCTATATTTACTGTGAATAGTTTTTATCCCTCGACTTAAACTGAAATAGTAAAACAAACCTTCACCCATTAATCTAAAACTAGCATATCTAGGTGTTTTTAATAATGTACGAGCATCTTTGGGTAAGTTACTGATAACAGGATTTGTAGAAAACCATTGTAATAGTTCAGTCAAAGACCTATGGGTTAAATTATTTCTCAGGGACCATTCCCTCGAAAAGTTACTACTAGGGTTTTCAATAAATTGATGTAATACCTCAGTGGAGGCCTCGGTACTGTTGCCAGTGAGATTACCAAATTCAAAATTGATGACTTCATCAGAATCTGAGCTAAATATATACTCAGACTCTAACAACATATATTCTTCTGATGGCCCTCGCTCTTGTGAGAGCTCACGCATGTTCTCCAGTGAAACTAGTGGGGATTGACTGGACTGATGCAGTCCTATCAGTATCACGTATACGACTAGATGCAATTTTGGAAATAATTGAATTATCACCAGAATCGTTTGGATTGTCGTCAGGAAAAGCAAAAGCATCTGAAAGTCCTTCCAGAGCCCCCCTTGTAGGTGTTGGGGAAAAATCTCCTAAGGTGCATTGCATTTGAGTGGCAATCAAACGCCGCTCTTGTCGTTTACTTTTTTTAACGGCAGACGCCATTGTTAGTCCATAAAAGTATATTAAAAACAGTATATATTGTAAAACGTAAGGTATATACTTACTTTTTGTTTTGAGATCGATTCTGTGAATAACTCATTGCGTAGGAACCGTAAAACACACAAAGGTAAAATCTCTTTACTCTTTATTAATTATTGATAAAATTTTCACTGCGTACAGGACAGGCGTGCATTGCAGATGGATGATTGAACTTGAAAACATCATAGATAAGAACTAAAACACCAGATACAACAATACTTGTCTCTGAAAACACATAAACACAAAAAAAAAATAAAACATAAACAAGCGTGGGTGGCGTGGGTTGACGTGTCATTTGTCAAAGTTCTGTCAACGTCAACATCAAATTTAGGTTGGTTATGGTTAACCGTTCACTTAACGGACGTGGGCCGAACCACGAACTAGCGGGTCCGACCGTGCGACAAACCGCTTGCTAACCGTATTGGAGCCGAAAATCTGAATTCCGCTTGCGGCGTTCCGTAGAATAGCCAGTTTCGGCCCGAAATATGAAGTTCCGTATTCGGTGTGCCGGTAAGTTGCCGAGAGAAAACCGTTGCCGAATAAATAAGGATCGGTGTGCCATAAGCGAAACGCGGACGGCCCAAAGCATGGCTATTTAGCCACTAGGATACCGTACGTGCCAGCAGGCGGCCGCTGGTTTGCCTGCTGCGTTTGGTTTGCTGGGTTCCAACACATGTGAACTTGCTGCTAATTAGTGATGGTAAGAACAATCATTACTGTTGGATTAAAGATATGTCTAGACTAGTATCATCTCAAATTAATAGCACGACTTAAAAAAAAATTTTTTTCTTCAAACGTCAGTAAATCCGTCATTACTCGACTGTGTAGGCGGCCGTGAAGTTTCATTTTTCCTCCGCCGGAGCTTTACTTTTCACTTTTCCGCCGGCGGAGGTAAAAGTGTTACCATAGCAACATAGATACAAACAAACAACAAAGCAAGCGTCAACAACTCAAGAATTATTAAACTAAAATTTGTATTTATCACTCAATTTGTGCACTGCATTTCTAAAAATCACTAATTTAGGAACAAATTGGTTATTAACTTAATCGAACTTACTCAATAACTGCTTATCAATACGGAATTAAAACGCAATCGGAGACGCAATTTTAAAAAAATAATTATTGTTGACAGTGTCCACTGACAGATTTATGTTACATTACTATAGCAACAACCTGTGCCTATTCACCGAGACCCGTCTTAAGGTGCGTATAAATATGGCGAGACGCGTGCGAGTCGCGCCTCCAACGGGGGCTCGCGAGTCTACCACGAGCCGCTCGAGGGAGGCTTGCAGCGATCCGTTTTCTGTCGGTTTTTGAGCCGACCTCAAAGGGATTTTGCGCGTCTAGTGGGACGGGTTCGTGGCAGGCTCGTTCAAAATTTGGTTTGCAGCGAGACATTTGAATTCGTTTCCGTTTTACAGTGGCTTAAGGCCATCAAATATCCAAAAATAAACTGTACGGCATGGCCGCACATACTTTCACTCTTTTGTTAATGCTTTTAATAATCATAAACATTTGGTGCCATAGAACTAAATAAAATTAGATTAATGCACCACAAAACTAAAAATAAGTAATGAACGCCAACATTATAACGAACACACATCCTTAATTTTAGGCTAAATTACACCAGTGACCGCACTGCTTTGATTGTTTAACCTTGAAATGTCATAAAAAATAAGCATTTTTATTTCCAATAACAATAGGTCTGTTCTAGCAGCGATTTCCAACGGTTTCAAACCGTCCGGAGTTTGCGCATAACGATATAAGCGTCGCTAATATGGCTATGCGCAAACTCCATACGGTTTGAAACCGTTTGAAATCGCTGCTAGAACAAACCTAATAAAATATTTTAAAATTTTAAATGTGAAATGTAACTCCAAAATTTTTATTTTTTGGGGTCTGGAACAACCAGGATGCATAACTAACCATCTTTTTTAAATATCGTGTATGTGAGAAAGATTTATTTGCATTTAGAAAAACTGTGACAGTGTTTACACATCGCGAGAAATACCCAAATTATGAGTCATACACGGCGGCCTGTGGTTGTTTATTTAATAAACTTGAAATTACAAAAGCTAAACTGCCAGTGGCGGATATATCAGCGGGCATTTCGGTGCGCCGCCCTGGGGCCCGAGGTTCAGAAGGGCCCCACGATACCTTAACTTAGTTTTAAAATATACAAGGGGTAGGGGCCCATAAATATCTTTTGCCCTGAGGTCCACGCGTCCCTAGATCCGCCGCTGTAAACTGCACATAACTAATAAAGCTGCCGTTTGTTCTTCGTCGTCAGACATAGCAGGTCTATTCTTTTATTTTCTTGATTTCGCAACCACGATTATTATGTCGCATTTCTTCACCCAGTTCGGAACTGAGCCGAAAAACAAATCCAAAAGTGGCCCTGCTTAAATTAAAATAATTCGTCGCTGGCTCGTGGTATGCGCGTATCTCCTGATGGATCTGGTATACTCGCGGTAGGCTCGCTGCGTCAAAAAAGTTGCCGCGAGCCACGAATTTCTATGAATAGGCTTGGCTCGCGGGCGACTCAGGCGCGTCTCGCCATATTTATACGCACCTTAGCCGCCCTGCGAACCCACTTATCTTTAATAATAATTATTGTTATTATTACTATTAAAAAGAAATGCTTTTGCATTAATTTGTCGACATTTGAAGAAAAAACAGCATATTTTATTTGGAGGAAAAGTTACTTTTCATGGCTTGCTCTCTATTACCAGCCTCACTCCGTTCGGCTGTTAAACACGAGCGCGCCATGAAAAGTATCACTTTTCCTCCATATAAAATAATATACTATTTTTCTCTCTACACTGCAGATAATGTGGTGAGCAAAGTAATGCTACTAACAAAGGATTAATACGCAGTTTCTATGGTTACTCTTGCTCACCACATTACGTAGACACATCTGAATATCATATCCTGTCTTTAAATTTTTGAAGCGAATACTTCTTTGGCTGCATGAGAGTGATTTTTAAACGCTACGGGACGACACGCTTTGAAATTATCGTCTAGCAAAAGAGATAAAGTATATAACTCTTATGGAATCGCTATTATGTATTAAAATTCAAAAGTTCAATGTATTTACTCATAAAAACATACATGAAATCTCTCCAGAAACCTTACATATCAATTAAAATCACTTAACAACTCGCACATAATTTCCATTTCATTCTTGGCGTCTCTCCAAAAAAACAAAACTAGGAAAAATTCGCATTTGAATGTCAGACTTTCCCTTGTCAATGGTACCTACAGTTTAATTTCTTTATAGACGTAACATGCTAAAAAGAGACAGCAATCTGATTAACCACTCTCGGGACGAACCGACATAATTCATTTTTAAAAAAAAGCATAGTAGGCAGTGAAGTAGGCACTTTTTTCGGGGTGTCGTTTCGGTCGAATGGGTCGTAGGTCAAAAGCGGGGATTTATTAGTACGTTTACACAGCTTAAAGGTAACTTTTCATGCATCCCAAATGCGACGATCCGAAAGTGTTTCTATTGGTTGAATTGTTTTCGCGCCAATTTTCATCCGAAAATTTTAAAATTTCATCCGATCGTCGGAAGAGTTAAAATATTTTTAACTCTATCCGATAATCGTATGTTTTTTAACCTGTTTTTCAACTTTTTTGTTGTAATACGTAAAGTGCACAAAATATCCCCATATTTTGTGGTAAAGTGTTACAATGAATATCAACGAAACTAAATCGGAGACATTATATTTGGAAAACTAATAATATACTAATTTTGTCCTATCTGGTTATATGGAGAATGAGAAATAAACAAAGACAGCGAAGGAAGAGAGTTTGGGTGAGGGATATTTATCAAAATAGAAAAAATCCAGGCGCTTTTCACAACTTTCAAATTCGTCATTTCTTGTAACAAACAAAAACTTTTTTTATAGTTAGGTACAGTGTCAGTGCAGAGGTTAGGATTTTCATATCATCGGATATCGTATGCATGAAAATAGATAAAATTCAAATAATTTTAACTAATGGAAGATGTTTGGGTTAGTTTGGGTTAGGGATAAATTCGGATAATCGTACCGTCGGATATCGGATGCATGAAAATCCACCCTTAGACAACCCGAGTCAAACACGAACCGCGTTTACGTTTTTTGGCTTGGACGTATTTACAAAACTCTTTTGAATGGAATATTGTCACGCCTCAGTTTCTTAATAGTTATTGGAATACGCTTTACTTTGGTTAAATTCAGTGATTGTTGCGAGAGGTAAACTAAATGAACGGCATGACCGGGGGCATTGGGATCGTAATAAGGAATAAGACATTCGTAAAAACACACATCTAATCTATATTTAACACTAAACATAAGAAAATAGCTACGTATACAGTGACATTTGCAATGGACGTTATTATCGGCTTTATAGTCATGAAATTAAATCGAGGTACATTATCTCTTATCGCATCTTTCCCTGATAGTGCTTTTAACAATTAAATAACTATACTTACATCATTACACTGTATATCAACACTACTGTTTAGTGTTTCAACTAACTGCTTCATCGTGACCGAGGGGATTTGTCAAATTCAACGTACTCTACTGTGAGTTTCGAAGCAAACTTGAGTTACCAAAATGACTGAATACTAATTCACCCTTTTTCGGTTTATTTCTTTTATTTATAGACTCAGTCTTGTTTTAGCAAGGTTGCTTGTTGCCTTGTTTTGATGTCAATAGTTTCGTTAAGTAGTTTAAGTTTATTTAACTTTTTGGGTCGTGTTCCTAATAGGTTTTTTGTTATTGCTTGTATGTACTACAGGATATTTTAATTCTAGATTTTTTTAATGTCGAGATGTTTAGTCATACTATTTCTACCTTGACAATATGAACAAAAAAATAAAAGCAAGTTATACTTTAGCAGCTGTTGAACATTTGAAAATACGTTTTTGAACTGAATGCTTCTTTGCCTGCATGAATTTTCAGGGCCGCGTCACGACACGCCTTGAAAATTTCGTTGCAAGAGATAAAGATGACTATCTCTCTCTCTTTGGAAGCGGTTAAGTACCCACTTCTAACACGTGTATTCTGTTACACACGGCTCTTTTTGAATACTGGGAATGGAGCCAATAAAAACACTATTCTGTTGCGTGCAATATTTTATCCACAAACACCTTCGAATTTGAATATTTCACGAATCAATAAAACAACAATATAATACTGTCTCCAAATTATTTATTTAATCATTAAAAAAATCATAATACACGTTTGAATAGGTATATAACATAACGAGAGACTCGCGTAAACTGCCAAGTTTTGGCGTTACGCACAGTTGCAACGTATTATGTACCTTAATCTTACATAAAGTTCATGTATTTAATCACATACATCTAATCCTACTATAATTATGTACTTTTTCTTGTAAATGTCGCTGCTCATCACATTTTTTTTTTTCTCCGGAATAATTAGAATCATTACAAATTACCTCCAGATTTCGGGAATGTCAATGGAAAATGACATTTGTTTTTTGTTAGGGCGCAACATGAAGGCTAAACTCAAAAAGTATACTGAGAGAAAACAAGGGGTCTTGAACAGTAATAATTTAATATAAACTATAAGATTTCTACCGCAGTCATTTCACGGGCGTCGCCTCCGTTGCGGCGGGAGTTGCATCGGTTTTAATGATTTTACCAGTGTCACCACCTAAAAGAGAAATACAAAATATGAAAATAGCTAAATGCTGCTTAAATTTTAAATCAAAACCAATTCTGCTACGTTTCCACGTAAACATTAACAGAAAATTGCCTAAATATGTACACACACACAACTTACTCTCTGATCCCTCTGGTTCGCCGCCCGAACGACGACGTTTGCGTGCAGATCTGTCTCTTCTGAACGATTTTTGAGGTGCTGGTAGAGGATCCATGCCCAGAACCTAAAAAATAAGCAACATAGTTAAACCATGTAAGCAAAGTTCTTTGAAATATTGCTTGCAAGACATGGTTTTAGTTAGTAGTAACATAGATACAAGGAACAACAAACAACACATTGGAAACAATGTTTGCAGGAGACTTCAAACCTCATCAGGTCTATGATTCAGAAACTCTTGGATTATGTATGGGTCAATTTCTAAAAGCAGGTTTTTAATAAATTTCTTAAAAGCGCCAAGTTTCCAGTTGCCTAATATTATTGGGCAATGTGTTAAAAAATTTAATACATGAGTAGGTAGCACCTTTCTCAGTAACTGTAAGCCTATGTTAAGGAGGGCAAAACCCAGTGAACCTAGTTGGAATAATTCTTTGTGAATTAAACTCAACAAATATCTCCCCATTCTTAATCAGAAATAAAAGACACTCACATATATGAAGCCGATAAGTTGTCAGAAGTCTCAATTCTCTCTACCTTCCCCTACATGAGTCTCTCCTCAAGTTGAGCAACATTCTGATTCCCTTTTTTTTGAGCTAAGAAAGCTCTCTCTGCATTCCTACTTCTTCCCCAAGACATTATGCCATATTTAAGGACTGAGTGTATGTTTACAAAATATACAGTTTTTAGATTGTCCAAGTTTAAGTATTGGGAAAGTATTCTCATTGAGTAACATGCATAATTAACTCTATTGCAGACAATTGAGAGATGTTGTACCCAATCAAGGTTCTGATCAATGTAGAGACCCAGAAACTTTGTATGTTCGGACAGAGTTTGTGTTGATTCATCGAGAGAAACAACCCCTGGCATGCCCTAGTTTATTCTTACTAAACCAGTCCTGAGCTGCTATTAGTCGATCTGTGGAGATTTCAAGAAGCTCTGACAGTGCCGACCCAATCATTAGCAGGTTGCTATCATCAGCAAAATGTGTGAGATGGGAGTTATTATCCAGTATTTCACTGGCTAAATTGTTAATGTAAAAAATGAAGAGCAAAAGGCCCATGACACTGCCTTGGGGTATACCCATCAAGATTTCTTCCTCATTGGAAAAATACTTAACCCCCTCAGTCTCAATAACAACTTTTTGCTTCCTATGTAGGAGGTACGAGTTTATCCACTGCAGAGCTGGTCCACGCACTCCAATTTTTGGAGCAAAATCCAAAAGTCAATACTGTCGAATGCCTTTGACAAATCCATGAATACACCCAGAGGTAGATTCCCATTCTCAAAGCCATTAAGGATCCTTTCAACAAAATCATAAGTTGCAGTCTCCACTGACCTTCCTTTAAGAAAACCATGCTGGGATGAGCTTATTAATTTTTTTTCTGCACAGAAGAACTGCAGAAGCCTTGAGCACACTACAATTTCAAAGACCTTAGAAAATTCTCCAGCCCACAATTTGCCAGACACACGTAGATTTGTTTTCACTGTTATTAATTCTGTTAGTATACTGACTTCCACGTATTTCTATTAGAAGCTTATTATATTCCCTTTTTTTATTTGTAGGACTCGGCGTACCCACCAGGGTCCCTCCTATTAAGCACAAGCAGAAGATCCAACTCATTCTTGCATGAAACAAGCCGTGGAGTGGGCTGAACAGATCTTGTCTTGGGTTCTTGACTTGCGACACAGATTGAGCACTGTCGACAACACGATTTCACATCCTGGCAGTAGTTGACCCAGTATCGTTTTGTTCACTCCTAGATGAGCACCAGACTTTCCATTATCAACTTCTTCCAGAACTTTCGATATCTTCATCCTTAGTACTACCTCACTGTGTCTTCACTACTTTTCCATCGACGCTTTCCCAGGCTCGTTTAAGAAGTCCATTTTCCACTACCACAGCCCACAGAGTTTTAAAAGTAAATCCTTTAGTTCAAATCTCTCCCCAGTTTGGCCTTGGTTGATGTTCTTCTTTAGCCTTTAGAAGTAGTGCTATTTCACTATCCTGAAGCTGATACTTATTAAGTTGCTCTATGGTCCACTGCTGATCAACCTCAAACTTCATTTACCTTCTTCTTCTTCAACTGCCTATTCGTTCCGAATATTGGCGATCATCCTGGATATGATGACTGTTCACGACTGCTCTAAATACGGTAGTAGTTTTTGCGAACCATGTTCTTAAGTTTTTAGGCCATGATATTGTCCTCCTTCCTGGTGGCCATCTGCCGTAAACTTTCCCTTGGAGAACGGACCTTAAAAGGTGATATTTGCCTTCGTTCCTCACAACATGTCCGAGGTACTCAAGCTTTCTTCTCTTGATGGTGGTTATTACTTCCAAGTCTTTCTTCACTCTCCATCACTGCCTTGTTGATCACTCTGTCCACCCATGATATTCTCAGGATCCTCCTGTAAAGCCACATTTCGAAGGCTTCGAGTTTTTCTTTGTGTTGCCTCAGTTAATGTCAATGACTCCACCCCATAGAAAAAATCGAGAAAATCTAGCATCGGAGGAGTCTGATTTTGATGTCGATGTTGAGGTTGTGACTTTTAAACAGTGTAGCCATTTGGTTGAAGGCGGCCTTTGCCTTCTCTATTCTACACCTGATCTCCTGCGAGTGGTCCCAATTATCATTGATCATGGTTCCCAGATAGGTGAACAGTGTTACTCTGTCTATTGGTGTGTTGTTGATCGTTAAGTCGTATCTTCCACTAGTTTCTCTACTGATTACCATGAATTTGGCTTTACTAATGTTAATTTCTAAGCCATAGTTACTGCTGACGTCTTTTATTTTGTTTGTCACTTGATATTGAACGAATATAACTATGATCAGAGGCAAGTGGGGAGACTAGTTACTGGCCCAGTAAATTTGTCCACTGTTCTTTATCGCTTTTTGTTTCACATAACTTCCTATACTTATTTCCTTGTCACGCATCTAGGCAAACGAATGTAGGTGGAGCACTCATCGCTTCCCAGTCAACGTCTTTGTCCTTATAGGTATTTTTGCATTTGTCATTCAGTGAACTTATGTGCCACTTTCGATTCTTTTTTGCTTTCATTTGAGAAAGATTACTCAGAAATAATAATCGAAAGTAGCATTAGTGCAATTATGTTTATATTAAATTTAATAAATGGGAAAGACAAATCATAATCTGTTTGACCATACAGTTTTACAATGTTACTTCTTCTAGTGATATCAATTCAAATTTTGCGGTGTCCCTCAGGGCTCTGTCTTGGGACCTACTTTGTTTCTAGTCTTCATTAACGATCTTCTTCAGCTTGACTTGTCTGGTTCCATCACGGCATTCGCGGATGATGCGTCTGTATCATGGGGTGGTCACGACGTAGACCAACTCAGGGCTGATATGTCGTCCGACATCTATAAAATTAAGGAATGGTGCGACTCTAATGTTCTCTGTCTAAACTTGTCGAAGACTCACATTCTTGGGTTTAACTGTATGGTAAACAACATTGAGATAGGTAATCATTCTATTATTTCTGTTGATAATTCTAGGTTCCTTGGGCTGATTTTGGACGATAGCCCAAAGTTTCAGCATCACATTCTAAAATTAAATAAAAAGTTGGCCTCTGGCTGCTACTCTATTCGTATTACCTCCCAAGAATTGGGGACACTTCGCTCGTAACATTTATTTTGCGAATGTTGAATCACACCTCAGATATGCCATTCCATTCTGGGGTGGCTGTTCAAGGTATTTATTCCAATCAGTCTTCATCCTTCAGAAAAGAGCAGTGAGAAACTTATGCAATGCCCATCCTAGAGCTCATTGCAAGCCTCTTTTTATTTCCAATAATATACTAACCCTTGCCTGTTTATTCATCTTAGAAACTGCTTGCCTTATTCATAAAAACAAAACCGATTTTCCTAATCGCCAATAAATCCATTTCACGAGACAGATAGACCATGCACCCCTACTTATCCCTCGCCTGAGCCTCATTAGAGACTCCTTCATTTATAATGGCTTAAAGATATATAACCACCTAAGCTTGGAGATGAGACGTAGCCTAAATCTGAGGATGTTTAGGAAGAAGTTGAAAGACCGGCTGTTGTCGAAGGCATTTTATGGCATTGACGAATTCTTTAAGCAGGATAGTATTTAGATATGCTAGGTGTGCCATGTATTACTTAGTATTCTGTTAAGTGTGGTACTTTTGTACTTAGGGTTTATGTTTTTGTGTCAAAATTCAATTGACTACAAAATTGTGTATGTGTCAAAATTTTAATCATGCTTTGTCAATAAGATTTATTCATTGTAATAATCCTTGGACAATAAAGCACTTTCATTCATGTAAGAAAAATATACATCAAAACCAAATAAATGACATTTTTATTATTCTCGCATATAGAATTATATAATCGAACCTGGAAATTTTGAAGAAATAAAGAAAAGATGGTTAATTTGAATTTGGCGGGCAAAAGACAGCGCCAGTTTCGTGCGCAATCTGTCTTGGAGAGACAAAGAAGGCATGGCAGCTTTCTCTCCCTTGTCTTTGTTGTGATGCTGAATTTTGATTGATTACAACCCGGTTTAATAATGAAACGTGAGTATCGCAATGAGTAGTATAGGAGTAGAAAATATAATTATGATGCTTACAAGCTTTGCTGTGTTCAGCGAAAAACGAGGAGGTAGCGACGTTATTAAGAAAATAAAATTAGTTTAGATAATATTTTTGAGTTTATGCATTCTAACACTGTTGATATATTTTCTAAAATGTTACTCACCTTAAATATTTGTCTAAAAGCGATTAACCTAAGGGCGTACTGCGCGGAACACGTCAAATCTTCGCGCTGCTGCGCACTCAGCGCGCCAGAGGCGTCTGGTCCGTCTTTTTCACAGGGGTCAGCGAGTCCAGGACCTCCAGGCAACAAAAGTCCACCCGCTACCGCTTCCATTACCCTCCGTAGGGCGTCTCCTGGAGATAGTTGCACTTGTCCGGGTGTGGACGAGATCACTTTTTCCGCTAGCAATTCCATAGCCTGAAAAAAGTTCATGGTTCTTGTAAATATATAAAAAAAAAAATGGCGATTTCTACCGTTAAAACGGCAAATGAGTGTATAATTTTCTATCAGACTGGTTGTTAACATCATGACTCTTCAAGAGTAGCAAATACAAATAGTACATTATGTAAAAAATTATACTTCGGCTATATTGAGATACTCTATACTCTAAATTATGAATAAACCATATTCGTGATAAATGCTAATAATTGTAAGTAATTCAAAATCAAAGCTCCTCGTGGGACGCAACGCGACTTTTAGATCTGAATATTGTATTTGTACACGTGAGTGGGCCCAAATAGGACCCTCCACTGCGACCCTTGGTCTATTGTGGCTCACATCTGTGGTTTCCACTATGCCAGAGGCTCGATCCTTTTCATGAAATCGAACAGCTTTCTGGGGTGGATAGTTTTCAAATCTGCAAGTGTGATTTGAGAATTTCCAAAGATTGTTTGTCTGGTTCTTTCCATTGCTGGACAGTGGCATACAACATGATCCATTGTTTCTTCGTCCTCCAAGCACAAGCGGCATTCCGTTTCTTCGGAGAGCCCTATCTTGTTCATGTGGCTTCTTAGCCGACAATGGCCAGTGTATATGCCAACTCCAACCTGTACTTGCTGTCGGCCAAGTTGAAGAAGTTGCCCAGTTCTCATTCCTGATGGCAGATTCACCGCCAACTTTGAATGAGTCAGGCCTGGTAACTCTCCATTTGTCTACAAATTGCTTTTGTGTCCACCTGGAGAGGGCTTCTTTAGCTGTGTTAAGCTATTCCCAGTACTGGTTCTGGTTCTATGAAGGCCGTTGCGGCCGCCTGCTTCGCAAGAGCATCAGCTTTTTCGTTGTCTTCATATCCTGTATGTCCAGGTATCCAGATCAGTGTAAGTTTATTTTCTCTACCTGGTTTGTTGAGTAGTTCCAAGGCAGTTCCATACTGTCTTGGATGAACAACGGCTAGATTCAAGAGCTTTTAAAGCTGCTTGACTCTCCAAGAAAATTTTGATTGACTTGCCTTTCCAGTTTCTATCGATGAGGCACTGTGCAGTCATATCAATGGCCTTAACTTCAGCCTGAAAATGGTTGCATGTTTGTCTAGGGAACACTTAAGCTCAACCTTATCATTTTTATTCCATGCAGCGGCTCCTGTACCATCATTGGTCTTGAAGCCATCAGTGAACCAACTATTCTGCTCATTGGTATTTTTTAGCCTGTTGGGCACCATGATGATCGCCTACGGATTGTTGATCACCGCCTGTGTCAATCTATACGTCACCCATCTAGCCTCCTTCTCCAGTACTATTTGAAGAGGTGGCAGATTTAGAAGACACTTAAGTGCTGCCGTGGGTGTGGTGCCGAAGGCGGCACTATTTGCCAGACACGCTTGTCTTACAGGACCAGCTTATTGAAAGCATAAATCTGAAGATATATGGTTGCAGATAATTCATTAATTTTTAAGAACTCGCGATTTAAATATCATAAATTCTCTGGGATACATAGAGGTTTTGGTAAGGATAACTCACATCTCTGATGAGTGAAATAGATCCAATTGAAATAACTGAAACATCAACAAAGAAAACAAAGATTCTTGCCACAATGGGTTTATCTGACCGGTCATAAAGACTCAGAAAGTCCTTATTGTCAAAGTATGTATCCACTCATTTGAACGGGAATACAAACCAGTATTGCAAATTCGAGAACATTATCCGTAAATCCCGCGCCGGTTGTTAAATACACTCAAATTAAATCCAAAAACAATTTATCATAATGTACACCCAATTAAGTGCTTAACTAGAAAATATATTGCAATAATAATACGCACAATATGGTTCAAGTTAGTAGTTCAGAGGCTGTATTTAAGGAGCTTTTTTGAAGAGCTTCTTCAAGAACCCTTTTGATATAAAGGGATAAACTGTAAATTTCTGCATGCATCACAGCAAATTTATTTATTTATTTATTCACCGCCTAGCCCATTTCACGGTAATTGAATAAATTTACTGATGATGACTAAACACTCCCATAAATCAGCGTCACTTAGTGTAAACACACAGAGATGAGTTGCCTACTGAACTGAGGGTAGTTAACCCCAAGAAAATCTACTAGTGGATATGAGTTGGGTTAGTCTTAGCAACCCTCAATACAAAATAGTTATAACCAAAGTTATGAAATCCCTGTGCAAAGGTGACCGCCAGTCTATGTCCTTGAAAGAACCGGCAGTCCTACTCGAAATAGCAGATCACCACAGTCAACCGTGGAATTCACAATCTTAAAAAGGAGGATTAAATCTCTACGTTGGTGCCTCAGAAGCAAGGGTTCTATGTTAAAAGTAGGGTATAGAGTATTATAATCATATATGTAGTTTACAGGTGGAGGGATGTGAGCCTTTATAATCCAGATACCTGTGCATATGCCTAGCATAATGAGAACTCCAAACAGATGAGCAATACTCCAGGCACAGTCTAACTAGTGCACAGTAAAGGATTCTAATGGATGAGATGTTATTAAAGTCGTAGGTGCATCTCTTGATAAATATCAACATTTTCAAAGCTTTGGAAACAATATCAGTTATATGAGGGATGAATGACAATGACGAATCAAAGGCAACACCCAAGTCCCTCGCCTCTGTCACTGTTGACAACTGTACATCGCTTATATAGTAGTTCCACGGAACAGGATTTCTACCCCTTCAGAAACACACAACCTTACATTTAGAAGCGTTAAGCTCCATTCCATTGGCATTACACCACTCAACTAATCTGCACAAGTCCGGCTGTAGGCCCGAGCAGTCTTCCAGGCTGGAGACACCCGCAAAGATCTTGAGATCATCTACATCTACTTTTGAGGAAACATGATGAAATCTTTAATAAACATGTCAAACAACAAGGGTCCCAAGTGAGATCCCTGAGGTACCCCAGAAGGCATCCCAATTTCCACTGACTGGAAGTTATTAACTTTAACGATCTGATAACGATGGTTTAAGTAACTGCTGATGCAAGATAGCAGCGCTCCCGTAATTCCAAGCTTTTGTAACTTTGGCAAAAGGACCCTGTGATTTACCCTGTCAGAGGCCTTAGAGAAGTCCGTGTATACCGAGTGAACCACACCCCCGCTAAAGGGTTCTGTAAAGAAAATCTGTATAAATGAGTAAATTTAACTCAGTGGAACGTTTGGAACGGAAACCAAATTGTTACCAGATTTTCAAGGAGTTTTGGTATGGTGTTAAGGTTGCATATGGGTCTGTAGTTAGCAAAATTCGCTCTGTCTCCCTCCTTGTGAATTGGGATTATGTATCCTACCTTCCAGTAATCAGGAAACAAGCCAGTTTTAAGTGAACCATTGAAAATTATGAACAATGGACGAGACAATACAAAACTACATGCTCTCAGAAGAGACGGGGGATACCGTCCGGTCCTGGACCCTTTGTAATGGTTAATCTGGATAGTTCCTCATATATAACAAAAATGTTAATGCGACAATCAGGTGTAGTTAAGAATGACGCGGAAGAACCAGGACTCACAACAATTTCCCTATCAGAATACACACTCTGGAAGAATTCTGCAAACAAGTCCGCCAGATCTGGACCACCGTGAACAAAAGTATCATTATAATACATCATTGAGGACAATTCACTCTATTTACGCTTTGAGTTAACGAAATTCCAAAACAGCTTAATATTATTAAATTTCACTATAGATAGTTCAGAGAGCACAAAATCATTATAACAGGCCCGACACACTCCTGACCGCTTCCACACCTTGTGCGCTCTCTTCTTCAGAAACACCAATGATTCCAACTCGTGAGAGAACCATCTCAGGAACTTTCTGCTACTCAATCTCTTTACAGGAACAAGACAGTGGACAGCGGCATTGAAAATGTCATAGAAAATGTTACAACATCTCTTCTACAGGTTTAGACTAAAGAATCATGTCCCAGTCCTGCGCACCAATGTACTGATTAAGAGATTCATAGCCAGCTGACAAAGTCATAATAGAAAATGCAGGGCTGAGGGGTAACAAGATTCCGATAACTGGCCGAGTCATACACCTCAATCAGCAATGGAGGGTGAAAAGCATCAGAAAGTATGATAGATTTTGCTGCAATTATCGCAGCAGCAATAATCAGTAGTCATGACACTTCCCAAAAAGACCAAGTCCAGCATCGAACCATGGGAATTAACAACATTGTTTACTTGAAACATATTTTGGTATGCACACATGTTGGAAAGAGTCTCAATGGATTCAGATTCCAAAGCCTGCACAAGAGGACCCGGTCACAGCGCCAGATCCATAGTTATCAGGAGCTTCCCATACAGCATTTGACAGGTTAAAGTCACCTAGGAGACACAATTCACTGCCTCGATAAGTCTCGTTATCACAGAAACTAATATATTTATCACCGTTTGACCTTGGTGGAATATAGACGGCTCCAATGAGCAGCCTGTTAGCTCCAGTGCCAACGACAACGAATAACTACTGTTCAATGTCCGTTGATGAATCACAGATACAGCTGTTAATACAGTTGAAGTTGAAACAATTGAGTTTAAAGTACAAAAACTTGGTAGTAAGCAGCAAAATCATACAAGCTACAAAATAGAAGCTCCACTAAATCTTGCTGATGACTTACTGGATCCGAAAAACTGGATAGAAAATATTGCAGTAAAACGCTTTCAGTTTTTTCGAAAACGTTTTAACCCCCAATTTAATGCCCGCTCCAGAGACTCCCAATCCAGATATATTTCAGATTAAATACCAAAATGTTAGGGGCCTTTGGACAAAATTTAGAGAGTTCTTCGAGAGTGTTTTAGAGAACAATTACAATGTCATATGTGTGTCCGAAACTTGGCTTAACGACAGTATTTACAGTGGTGAACTGGCTGATGATCGATATGTAGTTTTTCGAAATGACAAGAACTATCAGGAGGCAGGAGTATCTCGTGGAGGTGGAGTTATGTGTTGTGTAAAAAGAAAGCATAAGCCAGTTTGTGTAGCAAAAAGTAGCTTACCTTCCTATCAGTGGATATGTATTCAATGTCATGTAGAGAATATAAAATTAATGATTTGTACAGTATATAATCTCCTGTAGTTCTAGTAAGTTTGTTTATGATAGTTTCGTTGAATCTCTAAATTGTGAATGTTTTCTAAATATTGATCATTGTTTTATAATAGGAGACTTTAATCTGAATGAAGTTAATGCAGCTAATTATGAGTTAGATAAAGGTTCCGAGCGCTCACAAACTATTTATAGTCTATTAGGGGAACATAATCTTTATTCAATAAATAACGTAACAAATCATTTAAATAAAACATTAGACTTAGTGTTAACGGACCTTACGGCTGCTGAAGTTGAGGATAGTAGTGGCGCTCCTTTAGTATATATCGACAAATATCATCCTCCATTGGAAATCAATTTTAAATTAAAAACAAAAGATGATTTCGAGACAAACAAAACAAATCATGCCAATAATGAAATTAAAGAAATGATATAATTTTAAAAAGGCTGATTATTATCAGTTATATAATTTAATGCAGGGCTGTACTTGGAATATTTTAAATGAATGTAATAATCCTGATTCATGTCTTGAAGTCATGTACCAAGAAATATATCAAATGTTGGATCAGACAGTTGAAAAACATAGAGGCGGCGTAACTATTAACAAATATCCTCCATGGTTTAGTTATGAATTAAAAAAATTTATAAAGGAAAAGAATAAGTATTTCAGATTGTCACATAGCAATAACCATACAACATGTAGCCAAGTCTATTTTAAACAAAAGCATAGGGAATTAAGAAGAATTGTTAAAGTTCTGACGAAAAAGTGTTATGATGAGCATATAAAAGATACTGAAAATAATATACGTGATAATCCAAAGGAGTTCTGGGGCTTTATAAATAAAAAGAAAAGTAATAGTGGGTTTTCATACAGTTTTAGATAAAATATGATGGTGTAACTTATGACGTGAATGATGAAATTGTAAATGCATTTGCTGAGTTTTTCAAGAGTGCATATGCTGAAGATGCATCCTTGGAAGATTCTATGCTTTCTGATACTTTTATTACAACCTAGACATGTTTTCTCTTTCAGGTGTTACAGAATTAGAAATGCCATTAAGTCCCTTAAGGCTAAGACATCTCCAGGAATTGACGGGTTACCTGCTTACATGTTCAAAGCTTATGTTGATTATTTAATAAAACCTTACAGATTCTTTTTGACATGTCTTTAAAACATGGAATTTTTCCCAAAAAATTAAAATATGATCGAGTGGTTCCTATACATAAAAAAGGTAATACCCGAGACATCGAAAATTATCGTCCGGTCACCATCTTAAATACCTTAAGTAAGATTTTTGAGCGTATATTGCACTCTAGGATACACCAACATGTAGACTCTATTATTATTAATCGGCAGCATGGATTTGTAGGTGGGAAATCAACAATTTCTAATCTACTAGAGTTTTCAGAATTTGTTTCAACACAATTTTTAAATAAGAAGCAAGTAGATGTCATATACACTGATATGTCTAAAGCATTTGACAGGGTAAATCACAGAATTTTGATACAAAAATGTAAAATGTTTAATTGTGATGAGAGTGCATGTAAGTTTTTGGGCTCGTATTTAAATAATAGGTTTCTTTTTGTAAAAATGAATGGAAGTGTGTCAGATTGCTTTATTGCTAGTTCAGGGGTACCTCAAGGTTCCATACTGGGCCCACTGCTATTTAACATGTTTATTAATGATGTATACAGATTTATTGAAACAAGCAATTTTTTGATATACGCTGATGACCTAAAATTTTTTGCACCAGTCAGAAATGACCTTGATTGTGAATTACTGCAGTCTAACTTGAATTCATTTGCTGACTTTTGTAGGAACAACAATCTTAAAATTAATGTCGATAAATGTTTTCATATGAGTTACTGCAAAGGTTCGTCATTAATCAGACATACATATAATATAAATGACAGGCAAATTGCCACTGTTAATGAAATTACTGACTTAGGAATCACTTTTTCAACAAATCTAAGCTTCACATCACACATTAGGGAGTTATGTATCCAATGTTACCGAAAGCTGAACCTTGTATTAAGATTTTCCAGAGAATTCTCCAATTGTAAAACTTGTTTGTTGCTTTACTATGCTTTTGTTAGATCGAAATTGGAATATGGCTCTGTGTTGTGGGCTCCTAAGCAGTTTATATACATTGATGCTTTGGAAAAAATTCAAAAAAAGTTTGTTAGATATATTTATTTTAAAAAGTATGGAGTATACCCTATGTTTCCTACCCAAATCTCATATCATGATCAGTTAATAGATTTTAAAATCAATAGTCTGAACCAACGTAGAAAAAACAATAGAATTTTACTGGTTTTTGATATATTGCATCAACATATTAGGTCACCTGAACTATTAAGCCAGATACCAATAAATGTTCCAAGTACTAGGTTAAGGAGAAGAGATATTTTGATTAGGGTTAATAATTCTGAGTCTCCTTTACATTTAGGGCTAATAGATTGCAATAATTTTGTTAAAGAGTTGGATTTAGATTTATTTTTCTTGTCGCGAAACAAATTTATTAACTGCGTAACAAACCATAGTATTGTTGATTAGTATTTGCTCAGTTATTAGTTTAGTACTTAGGAATTAAGATTAAAATTAGGTTTAAGTATATTATGTAAAACTCAAGCATGTAATTACCTTTTAGGTGTTTGTATGAGTATAAATAAATAAATAATACTTTTATGTGCCGCCATCAGTACACAACCGCCTCGGGAGGGAGTGCTAGTAAAAGCGGAACGATCACATCGGTAAATATTGGAGTCTTGCAAACCTAGTTCGGCATCATGAATACCTGCACACAGCCAAGTCTCAGTAAAAACAAGTATTTTCTGTACACATAAGGTGACCGAAGTCAAGTACATAGGCCACGAAGATTTTGGTAGTATATAGAATATTTTGGACTGTTCACATGGGCTGGTTGGAGGTTTTTCGTATGATTACAGGAATTCCCCTATCAAATGTCAGGTATAGATTAGATTTACCCCTAGATAATCGATCCTGCAATTCAGCCCGATTTTCTTTCTCGAGTTCCCTCTGTCGCTGCGCTAAGTCTATGCTGACATAAATATTCCTATCCTTGAGCTTGGTACGTTGTCTTACAATGGAGTTTACCTCATTTTGGTTCGAGAGAATAATCTTGAGAGTTCTGAATCCATTTTTGTTCTTCTACCTATGCGGGTAGATGAGATAACAGACGGTGGTTGAAGGGGAGCCATGATATTGAGAAGATCTTTAAGATCCTCGCTATCCCAATCCCTCTCTGGAAGGTTAAAGACCATTAAATCAGAAGATCACTTCTGCATGTCATATAGTTCAGTCATTATGGATTCGTTTGGAGTTGTTCCGCTTTGAGATCTTCGATTGCCTTAATAAGGCTTGGTACAGCCAACAGACCGGAGGAGCAATCCGCACAGAGGAACTTCAGGACTCGTTTGTTCTTCAGTTCCATTACTATTATCTCGGTAGGAGCCAATCCTGAGCATGAAACATTCTTGTGGATACTTCTGGCACAACCATCACATGAGATGAGCACTCACATCCTTTTCCTTGTTTTTACATGTGATGCACCTCATGGTTTTAGGCTAGGCAATGCTGTTGAGATTTCGAAGCTTACATAGGAAACTCCAATTGCATCAGCTTTCCAGGACCAGTGGATGAAGATGCATGCACTTTGCACGTGAAAATGATAAAAAGTCAATTTGCCAAAAATTTAGCAATGTTAACCTCCATTTATCCTCCAAATGACGAAACATTAAGCTCTTAGAAACACAATCACAAGGGTGATAATGTATTTCCCCCGCATTATATTTAAGAAATCTTTTTTGATAAAAAAAAAAGTTTGAACTTACCCATGAGCTAAGAGGAGACCACGTGGGTACTCTTTGGCAGAGATCCCTCAAGATTCTGATAATCACTACACAGGAATGCAATCCCAATGCTCTAGCCTGCAAACGTCAAAAAAAATCAGCAACACGATCCAATTTATATTGCAATGGTGAAATAGCAATAAGGGTTCCACGAAAAATAATGACAAATTTTGTTCGTTAAACAATAGTTTGACGTTTAAACGTGACTAAGACTGATGTGGAACCCTTTTGAACTAATTTTAAATTAGATATTTACGTACGAACTATGATTGAGATGTGAAGTTTTTGTTTTAAAATAATATTAGTTAAAGAAACGATAGTGCGCGGCGTTAGAATATTCGCTTACATAAAGCTACAACGTATCGGAACAAAAAAGGGAATTGAAGAGAATAAGTTAAAGCCCAAGTTAATACAGATAATTTTATGTAAAAAAAAATTAAAATAAAACTTTTTTTTAAACTAGAAAACCTTCAATTCCCTGGCGAGCTTATAAAAACCCACATCATCAGATCAGTTTTTTTTTTTGCGAGATTTTGAAACTGTGCAATTTAGTAGTGTATTATGTAGTGTGCAATTAAGGATTTTTTTTTTAAATACATAACTCGTAATTCCGAAAAAATAAATATGCCTGGTACAATGTTTCGTGATATGACGTATCAAGGAATAAGAAAATTGTAGAACAAATATTTTTTCATACATTTTTAGGTTTTCCAATAACTTTGAAACATTAACTGTTATATTCCTTCCAAACAAGTTAAATTGTAAAGAATAATGAGACACTAACCCAGACTACTTTTTAAGATTTTCAAGATCTTCTGTTTTGAAGAAGTCCGAGAAAATTAAATAATTATGACCTTTAACATTTAAGTTCCTGGGACATTTCGAAAACACGACTAGCATTTAAGGCACATAATTCGATTTCACGCGGTCTTCAGTAAAAACGTTTCAGCGCGTGGTATGAGATCACGAATCGAATTCATGGCCAGAAGTTTTAACGGTGGAATACTGACACATAGGACTCGAGTTTGCTTTTATTCAAATAATTAACAAATAATATTCCATAAATTGCACAGCTTTCAACCTCTCACACGACTATTTTTTCCTTTTCATGGGTACAGGTTATAATTCGAAAATCGTACGCGCACCCGCCGTGTAATTTGAGAATAGTTAAAACAACAAAAATTCGGTGTGATGAGAAAAAGCAAGAACAAACCTGGAACCATTTGGTATGTCTGAGCGCTGCCAGCGCCTGGAGACACTTTCCTCTCGAGAGTACATCCCGGTCCGACCCGCCGCTTGCAGCTTCTAGACAATTAAAGGGTGTTTGACCATTGCGCCCCCAGAACAGTAAGCCCGGCCCAGCTTAGAGGAGGGACCTCACCCACTCTTATGCTCTCTATCACCAAGTGTAAAGATAGTGACGCATAAAACTGTAAGATCCTTCCTCCTAATAGTTCTGGACGTGGCTTAGTCTTGGGGCGCACTCTATGATCAAAAATCCTTATCACCCCCACAACCGTAGCTGATGGATTCTAGAAAACGGGACATTTAGGCACAGTACAGTAGTGACACATAAGTATTGGACTATAAAACGCTTCTCTATTATAACAGTATTATTATCTCTTGCGAGCGGTTCGTGAACCAAATACAAACACAATAGACAAAATATTTCGCGGCATGTTGGACAAAGCTAGCTTGGCACGAGGACATTCACATATAGACCATGTTTGCATTTTTCGGGTCAACACTCTATCAATAACAGTTAATTATGACGAAATAATCTACAAACGAAACTGGAACAAAAAAAGTCAGCACAGAAACAATACAAAGGTGTTAACTCCTAAACCCCCTGAAAAAATTACTGGAAGGTGTCAAATTGTCTTTCTAAAAGATCGACACAATCTAGACATGCACATTGGCGGTTCATTTATTCAATAATAAAATACGTGTAATGATTTTTTTTTAAATCCTTGTGAGTCTCCAAACATAATTTTAATAACCAAACATTGGCTGAGGAAGGACGAAACGGTCTGGGTACCAGGCACACGGTTATTGCTTCCTTTTGTAGAGCAAATTTTGCACATGGGGGCTGCATGATACTTCTTGGTTCATTTAACCATTTTTTAGAGGAAAAGATTTTAGAGTTTGTTACTGTATTTTCAAAAACACTAAACCTTTATGTATTGTATATTTATAGGTCGCCTAATTCAGTAATTGTAGCATTTTTTAACAAGTTAGAAGCATTATTGTCACTATTGCCTATTTCTGCAACTGTGATATTGGCTGGAGATTTAAACATAAATTATTGTAATTCAGACTGACTTGCAACCATAAGACTGATTGGTTTGTTTGAATCTTTTAACCTAAGAATCCATGTTAAATGTCCATCTCGTGTGTCACTGTTTTCGTCTTTCTCAATTGATTATGTTATGTTCAAATGTATGTCCCAAACAAATTAAATGTTCAGTTGTTAACGCAGCCTTATCTGATCATAATGCTGTTTTGTGTGAAGTTACAATGCTTCCTTTAAAAAAACCATCCAAATATAAGCTGGGTAGAATATTTAGTGCTTCAAACTAAAATAGGTTTTACCAGCAATGCAATATTAATGCTTGGGATATTGTTCTGTTATCACATGACCCTGTTGGTGAATTTCATAACAGTTTAATGAATATCTTCCACATCATTTTTCCAATAAGGACTATTAAAATACGAGACAGAAAACCTTGGTGTTCTGCTGGTTTGAAGGTGTCTTCAAGAAACCTAAGAAGTCTTCATTATATAAGAAAATTTACAAACGATCGTCACTTCCACAATTACCGATCAATTTATAGAAGACTTATAAAACTGGCTAAAAATTCTTATTACGCTAATCGTCTGGCAAATGCAGCAAATAGGCAAAAAGAGAGTTGGTCAATTGTAAATGACATACGAAAAACAAATCATTTTTCTGCGACTATTGGGGATAATGAGTTAGACCCAAACCTAATAAATAAATTTTATTGTTCGGTGGCTGAAAATCTAACAAAGGGGTTCAGGATGTTGACCTACTTAGTTTTCTCTCCAATCACACTGGTGTCAATAATTCATTTTATTTCACTCTGAGTGATTTGGAGTTGAAGAGAGTGATACTAGATATTAAGAATAAAAGAAGCTCTGGGGAGGAAGCACTTTCTATAAGACTATTTCTTAATATTCCAGATCATGTTTTGAATAGTGTCATAAGTCATGGGAATCTGGTGTCTTTTCTTCTTCTCTAAAATTAGCAAAGGTTGTTCCTCTTCATAAGGGAGGTGATCTGGAAGACCCATCAAATTTTAGAACTATATCATTACTCTCTAACTTATCGAAGATTGTAGAGAAACTGGTAAAGACTAGAGTAATTTCATTTTTAAATTTACATAACCTGTTAACCCCTATTCAATATGGATCCCGGGAATATCGTAATAGAAATGATGCCATCTTTCAGTTTTTGGAGGGCCTTTATTCTAGTATTAATACTGGAGGGGTAAATGCAGCAGCTTTCTGTGATCTATCAAAAGCTTTTGATTTTGTTAAGTCATCGGATTTTGCTGCAGAAGCTCAATCACTATGGCTTTAGGGGTGTTGCACTGTCTTGGTTTGATTCCTATTTATCTGGTCGTTGTCAGGGTTCAGTTCTGGGACCACTTTTGTTCCTAATTTTTACAAATGACCTTGCTTGGCTTAATATTTTAGGGAGATTTATTATATTTGCAGATGACACGACTATTCTATGACATTGTGCTGACCATTTGAGCCTGAAACAAGCAATTTTCTCGGATCTTCAAAGACTCAAATCCTGGTGTGACGCAAATCTTCTCCTTTTGAACTTGACTAAGACCAATGTCATATCATTTAGATGCAACCTGGAGCATCCATCAAAATTTCTAGGAGTTGTAATTGACAGTGAGTTGAGCTTTAAGCCTCATGTTTTGTCCCTTATTGAACTTGGACACTCATTGGCAAAAACTGTATATTTTACCCTAATTGAATCGAGACTGAGATATGGCATAGGCTTTTGTAGCCAGTATCTTATGGACACTCTTTTTGTTCTTCAGGAGCGTGTCATTAGGGATATCCGTGGAGCAAAAAACAAGAATCACTGTAGACCATTGTTTAAAAGGGAGAAGATCTTGACTCTGTATGGTCTATTTATTTTAGAAACGGTAACTCTCATTCATAAAAATAAACAGAATTTTCCCTTGCAAAATCCATCTTATGTAACTCGTAATGTCACTAATTTAATGTTATCAATACCCCACTGCGCCTTGATTAAAAAGTCAATCATATACGAAAGCATTAAAATCTTCCAAGGCATTTAACATCTCTTCCTTTTCTGAAACTGTTTAGGAAGAGTGTCCGGAATTTGCTAGTTGGTGGCGGGTATTATAGTCTGAATGAATTTTATTGCGATGACTTTTAATGGTTTTTAATTATCTGTAAGTATTTTATTAACAAATTGTTGTTAGGGTTAAGCTAAGCTTACTTTGTTTCTGTACGTACATATATTTTCATTATTTTAAGTACTGCTTTGTCAATGAGATACCTGTCTTTAGATAATAAAGCTTATTTTGACTTTGAATAAAAAAGCTCTCCCCGATAGGAATTCCAATGAAATAAGTTCAACATTTATCATATCGAATATAAGTACATATCATCGCAGGAACAGTATTCATTCCTCAGAACAATCTTTAAAATTAACACTAATTTGGTTTTTAATTCCGATTTAATAATAGCGGACCAAAATTGGAGACACACAATTTCTGAGTATCCGCCAACTGACTTAAAGGTCGGGAGAATTGATCCAAATTGGACTAAAATGTCAGGGTTCATAAGCCATAAGTCGAACGAACTCGTACATGTGCTTTGTTCAATATGACGAGAATAATTTTGTCAATTTTTTTACATTTTATCAAGATTTAAACATACATAATATATTTAGCACAAAGATGCATCCGAGATGTATAAACAAAAGGAGCTACAAAGATATTAAGACTTAACTGCTAGAATGAACTAGAAAATGTACGGGTGGAATAGTTTTGGCGAGATTATTTTTAAACATGTTTTCCTTCAATAATACATAAATGAAGAAAAGCATACAACCGCATTAAAAGGAAATCAGATTGGAAAATACATTATTATGTCCTTGATTACACATTAATGGCTACAAAATAAATAAATACAAGTTCACGAAACCGCATTCTGTTACCACCATAACAAACAGACATTTATTTGTCTGTTCGCCGTAGGTCTTCTCTGAAATTCGTTCTTCGGCCTAGAAAAAGTCCAATATTTATTAGCAATTCAAGGTTTAAGCTGTCAGAGTATGGCTGAATACACTACGCACAAACATGAAAAACGGTCAACAATAGGCTGAAAAAACAAATTATTAGTCCAATTATGATGATGTCTACACTAACATTTCAAAATAATGTAACGAAGCCGATGACAAAAATTGAGGTCAGATGAGAACCTACAACTTCAAAGCTTAATTTTTCCTTATTTCTATCATAAAGAGCTAAAAATTAAAATAAATATACTTACTTGGCCGCAAAAAAAAATAAGAAAAAATACAGCTTTAATAGCACAACAAGATCCAACCTCAATTTATCCAACGTATTTGTTACAATTTTCATACGCTTAGATGGCGATTGTTGCATAAATTTGTTTTCTTTTTAAATTGCTACTCAGCTTAAACCTCGCGGTACTGCCCGCTCGTTCCACACATCTATCGAATGGTGAGCTTGAGAGGAAAAACGATATTAACGTGACTAAAGTAAAATTTTGATCAGTTATTGCAAACCTTATTTTTAACAGCCAACACTATCTAGAACATACCAAAATTTTTTTATTCTTTTTTTTTGGATAAGCAAGACAATTTAAGAATAGTGTTTACGTTATCAGTTTGTAGGTAGGAAAATTTACCACTGTTTCCATCTCAAAGTCACCGTTCCCATTCCTTGCCTTCTTTCAGCGTAATCGGCAGCGTTTCATTACGGTCAACAGTTAGAAAACGATAAGACAGCCCCTCGGTCGACAACCAAAGTTTGTCGCAATATCGATATCTATCTGTCGACCACGTCACGCCCAACCGCGATCGCTAATATGCTTACCAACGGCATCTTACCGTGACGATCCTTCGCAGACTTACCTTGTTCTCGCATCACGGGACTGGTCAATTGAACCAACACAGTCAAGCCTTCGGCCTGAACAGTCAATCCTGCTTCGGCTGGATTGATCAATACTTGGTAGGTGGCGTCAGGGGCGATCTGAAATGACAGAAGAATATTTAGTTAGCTTGAAAATCGCAATTTACATGAAAAAAATACTAAGTAACAACAAAAAGACAAGTGCAAATATATATTATGTGTATGGCATGTAGGTACTAGACAGCAGCATTCAAAAAGGAAAATTTCACACAAGTACTTGCATCATTAGAATACATATCAAATAAAATCAAATCAAAATGGTTTATTTCCATAGACAAATGTTACAATGCATCGGAATTGATAATTAAAATGGACTACAATAATACTACTTAAAAAACATAAAACTAACCCAAACTAAAACCTAGTTAAAGTTGCAATTAAAATATAAGTGCTGAGCGCGCCTAAAGAAGTTTTCACTTCAAAAACTCAGTCAAATTATTGAATGGGTAGTCAGCTAGCAGAACCTTAAAAACCCTTCTAAAAACTGGAAGGGTAGCACCCTTAACACTTTCTGGCAGGTGATTGAAAAATTTTAGTGAGGTAATTACAGGACCATCCCGCACCTGACACAAAGGAATACACAATTTATCCGCGCTACGAGTTCTGTAGTAATTAATGTCGCCAAATTTTGAATAGTTACTACAATTCTTAAATATTTGCCATGCACATTGCAGAATATAAATATTTATGACAATTGAAATTTTTTCATTCAAAGGATTCACATTATTCTCTGAAAAAAAGTCTAAAATAGCGCGGATAATGCGTTCTGACTTAACAAAACTCTTTGTATAGTGCAAGTTACCCCAGGCGGACAAGCCGTAGGCCAGAGTAGAATGTACTGCTGCATAGTAAAAGGATTTAAGGGTAAAAGCATCCACAGATATCGGAGCTGGAAAATGGCATAGTTCCCACGAGATCACCCCAAGACAGATGATGTCTATCAAATACAATTCCCAAAAATTTGGAGGAGTCCTACTGAATTAAGTTAGTTGATCCATCTCTTAGCAGTAGGCTTCTATCCTGAACTGCTCGTACTGGAGTAAATCCAATTAAATTGGTTTTTAAGCCATGCAAACAAAGACCATTCTTCTGGCACCAGTCTGCAATTTCAGCTATACATTTGCTACCCTGCAAGTGAAGAGTTTCATAGTCACGTCCTGTGACAACGGCAGACGTATCATCAGCAAAAAGAGTAATATAGCTGTCATCAACCAAGAGAGACAAGTCGTCAATGAACAACAAAAAGAGAATTGGTCCAAGAACACTCCCCTATGGAACACCAGTTACAGCATCCACCCAATCAGATACCACTACCCGATCTCCAACCTTCAGTCTGATAGCCTGGGTCCTAGCTCACAAATATGATTCCAGCCACCTGTAAGCTGGGCCTCTTATTCTGTAGTGAAAAACCTTATTTAGACGTATGGTCTGGTCAATGGTATCAAACGCCTTGGCAAAATCGAAAAAAAAAAATGCCCAGATTTTAATTTTGAATGAAAATTATTCAAAATTTTAGTATAAAGGGAGATTATGGCATCCGTTGTAGAGAGTCCAGCTCTGAATCCGAACTGGTGGCATGACAGGATGTTAAAAGCATCCAAAAAAGAGACAACAAGTCTCCTCTTGAAAGATTTTTCGAAGATCTTTGAAAATACAGACAACAGTGCGATGGGCCTGTAGTTGTCAACCAGCGAAGTTTCATCCTTCTTGTGTAATGGTATCACAATTAAGCTCTTTTGGGAAATATCCGATATTGAGGAGATAGGTCAAAATAGAAAGAATGCTAACAGTACATTCGCACAATAGGGTACAAGGAATCTCATCGGCGCCAGAGGATTTCTTTTTTGAGACAGATTTAATAGTCTCAAGGGTTTCACTTTCAGTAAGAGGAGATATAAAATAGATTAAGGTATTCCGTTGCTAGGCACTTGCAGGCGAATGAAAATTGCCTATTACTCCAGCTACAGAGTCTATAAAAAAGCAATTTAAGGGGTTTGCAATGTCAAGACTTCCAGTAAAATTTTTGCCATTGGCAGTAATTACATCACAAACAGATTTTGACTTGCGCTTCAAGAAATTTGTAGATGAATTAATGATATCCCATGAGGTTCGCATATTTGAGGAAGTCAGTATTTTTTGCAAATTAAGAGTTTTCTTTGCAGTGGCAATGTTCTCCCTGTGAGCCTTCAATCTTCTTTTATATGACAAAGGCATTTCAAGGTTATTGAGAGATTTCAGTTGGCTATGAAGAAGTCTTAATTGTTTACCTTCATTAATAATTGAGGGCGTTATCCACGGAGTGGAAACTCTTTTAGTGGATCTGCGTTTAATAATATAGGAAAATACATGTTAAAAATACCGTAAAATGTACAAAAAAATATGTAAATTTATCTTCCAAGTTCAACGTCTCCATAGCAGATAGCCCATTTTCTTTAGGCAGTTGGAGGTTAAAATAATTAATGTTTTCCCGAGACAGATCTCGAACTCGCATGTTCACCTAAGTCAAAACTTAAGATCTGTCCTCGGTGGTCGGTAAAAGTTAAATCCAATGTATTGGTCGACAGCAGGGTAGTATTCATAAATACATTATCAATTAAGGTGCCGGATGAACTCTGAATTCTAGAAGGCTCAAAAAAACCTTGCTCAAGACTATATGAGCTAAATGCATTTACAGTATTCAATACCTCCCTAGGCCTGAAATTAAAATCACAGTTAAAATCACCACACAAAAAAAAACATGAGAAACATTACGTTTACACAGAAACTTCAGCAATTTATCAAGGTATGTACCAAAAGTAAAAAAAATGGAACTAGGTGAACGATACAGACAGTAAATTAAAATTTTTACACTGTTCATAGCTTTTATCATAGTTGCGGTACACTCAAAATGATTTGACAAAGCAAAGTCCTAATTTGTAAGTTGTTTATGAGTGCCAAAGTCAGACCTAACAAAAATAGCCACCATCACCAGCGCGCGAGGAGTATCTGCAGAAGTACATTGCTAGTTCATAATTAATAAGTTTAAAACATGTAGCTTCCAAGTTTCTGTATTGCATACAATTTCAGGGTATGCCTTAGAATGTAAGAAGAGTTCTAGTTCTGAAGACTTAAATTGTATGCTCTGCTCCTGGCATTTAGATTAACAATCCTTACGCCATTCACTGACTCATTTTCTTCTGATACCATGATATGGGAGATTTGTGAGAGCATATCTTATGTCCATTTCTTCCAGATTGCACTGTCGAAGATTTTGCTTCACAGGGGATGTCATCGGGCTGACTAGATTTACAAACGGCAGTGACAATCCTCTTAAGGCATCAGACGGTGGTGGAAAAGCCTTTGGGAAAGTTGAAATACCAGGATACCAATCATCTTCTGTTCTTCCTAAAATTTTATGTAGTCGCTCTTCTAAAGATAATTAATTTGGCTCTGGGCTCACACTTTTAGAGTAATTGAGATGTTCTTTACTTAAGAGGCTTACAAGATTTTTCTTCATAGTGTTAAGTGACTGATGATTTGGTACCGATAATTCTGGCATATAACGATCCGGAGATATATAAACTGCTTCACTTTTCGCATTATGTATAAGTTTGTTAATCAAAAAGTTGTATTTTTATATATGTTGTTTTTGTCTATATGGCGTCATTATTTGAGATGCTCCAATAATCATTAAGTTGGTATTTTTGTACGAATCCAAAATTCCTTGTATAGAGAGACTATCTAGTGCTACTTGCTCATCAGCACTGCGCGAATCTATAAATCTATAAAAATTATTGCATGATCTTCCATTGAGAAGCATTTACTAAAAATGCAACCCTTTTTAACCATGTCCCCCAGGGCACCGAACATTAACAATAGACTAGAAGGTTCACCCTAAGCCCCGCTCCCAGCATTCCTCTTCTTGCCCAGTCACCGAAGCTGGTGAACCGCTCAGGCCTCGTGCCACGCTTCGTCTAAAGTTTGGCGTCTCGCCTTTTTAAACGCTACATCAAAAGTGTCGACTGAGAGTAGACCTTCTAGTCTCTTGTTAATGTTCGGTGCCCAGAGTGAGTGGTTCTTCTATGAAATACTGACAGTTGATGTTAATCACTCTCTTGCTGTGATACTTTAAAAGCTTAATAAAACAGCAAAAAGCTCTTGCAGATTGTCAAGCTTTGAACTGACTCAGCCAAGTCAGTTCAAAGCTTGACAATCTGCAAGAGCTTTTTACTGTTTTATTGTATTTGCTAACCATTTTCATGTTTAGTTTCTTTTATTCTTGATAACGATATCGGACTTGCTTATCGAAACGTCGAGAATATATAGCTATTTCATTAGGGTCACTAAACTAGCACTTGTGCTGTTTACATCCTGGAGCCAGAGCCGAAGAGGCTCTATACCAATTCAAAACAAGTATAATCATTTGTGGAGCCAAAGGCAATCATTTACAAGGTAAATATAGTTAGGTTTTGCCGGGTAGTTCTACAGATGCTTTTTTCAAAAATAACCTTATGGAAGTTTTTATGCTTTAGACATGCCGTTTCTAGGATGAAAATGCAGTAAATTGTCAGAATATTATGCTGAATAAATAACGGCCTACAGTGTTTATATAGCTTACATCACACATATACCTTATTGCCCTCTTTTGCAGAATAAAAACTGATTGTAATAAATAAGCTGCACAATTTCCCCAAAAGGCAATCCCATACCTAATATGTGACTCTATCATGGAGTAGTATACCATCTTTCCCGTATTAAATCCAAGTTCCCTTACCACAATTCTTACAACATAGTAATCACTTGATAATTTATTGTTAAGTTGGACCACATGACTATCGAATTTTAATAGCCTGTCAACATTGATTCCTAGAAATTTAAGCTTTAATTTATTGTCAATATTTACTTAATCGAGAACCAGATCATATGAAAATTTAAATGTAATGATGTTAGATTTCTTTGAGTTGAGAATTAAAAGATTTGAGTCACACCAGTCTTTTACTTTAAATCTGCAGATACCGTTTTCTTTAAGGCATCAGCATCCATACCGCTCCACAAAATGAAGCTGTTATCTGCGAATAACGTTAATCTGCCCTCAATTGGTAACTTCGTGATATCATTTAAATATAGGAGAAATAAAAGTAGACCCAACACAGAACCTTGTGGGACTCCACTTGTAATAATACTATTTGATCCGACTCTTACAAATTGATTTCTCCCCGTAAGATATGATGCAAACCAATGAATTGTGATCCCTCCAAAGCCATAAACGTTTAGTTTGCTAAGCAATATATGGTGATTCACGCAATCGAAAGTTTTAGAGTAATCACAAAAAACAGTCGCAACCATCTCATTAGTATTAAGTCTAAGATATATTTGGTTTAATAAATTATAGATAGCATCTTGCGTACTTTTAAATGCCTGAAATCCAAACTGTGCACCATCCAAAATACTATTTTGAGTCAAATGTATCAACATTCTCTTTTCCTAACTAAGTTTTCCACAACTTTAGATAGCGTCGACAGTAAGGATATTGGAAGGTAGTTTGAAGGGATATCACAGTCACCTCCTTTGTGAAGTGGAATAACTACTGCTGTTTTTAGACAGTCAGGGAAACTGTCAGTTAAAAAAGACACATTGATGCACTCAGCCAAGACATACAGTGCTCTTTCAGGAAGATTTTTTAACAACCGGATTGAAATATTTTTATAGCCACTTCCCTTGGAATTAAATGAAGAGTAAAGGCTGTGTGCATGTACGAAACATAGTAATGAAACAATCTTTGTATATCATGCAAATTTTTGCATGATATACAAAGATTGTTTCATTACTTTCATTACTTCCCTTGGAATTTTTAATTTCTTTAAATACTTCATGAAGTTCAGGAAGGTTTGTGGTGTGAAATGCAAAGTCTTCTTGAATCTCTATATGTGACATATATGAAAGGGGAATATTTTTCCTTTGCAGATTGGATTGTAAGTCATTAGCCACAGTGCAATAAAAATTATTGAGTACATCAGGACAAATTTCGATTTTTTTCTCTACGCGCGGATTTTTACCAGTCAATTCATGAATAATATTCCAGCTTTCTTTTGTTGCATTATTTGAATTTTTAATTTTGCGTTGGTAGAATTTAGATTGTGCTAGTTTGACAACATTCCTATATATTATAGTTCTATATTTATAAAAGTAACTAAGAAATGAAGTTTTGTTTGTGAATTTTTTAATTAGGTGAAAGGATCTCATATTTCTAGAAGAAACTCTTATACCGGAAGTTAGCCAGTTTTTAATTTTTTTTCTGTCCAATACTCTGCACAGGGAAGCTCTTATTAAAATTTTCAGTGAGGATATTATGAAACTTGTTAAATGGCCTATTAGACTGTAGAACACATGTCCAATCTATCCTTTCACAAACACTTTTAAACTTACAATAATTCTTAGAACTAAACAATCTGCCAAATTTACGTCTAGACTTTTTTGCTTTAAAATATACAACAAACGTACCCAAAACTGGTTCATGGTCCGAGAAGTCAACGGGAACAACTTCACAGTTTATAAAAACATTTTTTTCTGTTAAGCTGGAACATAAATAGTCGATTTTTGTTTCAGAAGATGCTGTTATTCTTGTAGAAACATTTACTTTCATTTCAAGGTTGAATGATAAAAGCAAACTGTGAAGTTTTAACGTTGCCTCAGATCTATTATCATCATAATTTATATTTAAATCTCCACCCAATATTAAGTTAGAATTATGCGGTAGTGATAAGAGAAGTACCTCTAAATTTTCAAAAAACTGGTTTAGATTTGAATAGTAAGGTGGTCTGTAAATACAAGAATATACAAATTATTTGTCTTATTATAAACTAATGAAAATTCAAAGACACTTTCAATAATAAGGTTATTAAATCTATCGTTCTCAGAAATTTTAAAACAATTTAAAAAATCCGTATTTGTTAAAATTGCGGTGCCACCACAGGCATTGGAGCTTCTACAATATTTGGTTACAAGAGAGTAGTTATCAATAACAAGTGGTTCCTCATCTACTAGCCAGTGCTCCGTTAAAAGAACAAAATTTCGAAACATATTGTTTTCTAGAGCAATATATAAATCATTAATTTTATTCCTCAATGATTGTATGTTTAATAAAATAAAGTGATACTTCAACACTATCAAAACCTTTAGTTAGTTAACCTAGAACTATTGGAGCAGTTTCGTCTAAAAAAGAATCTGGCTGTGCTTCAACATTATTAATTTAAATAGGAGATAGGCATATTTCGGTATTTACATTTGTTGGGATAGTATCTACATTTGTGCTACCACTATTGTTTTGCACAGAAATGCCAATGTTGTTAAGTGCATGACTATGAATATTTACATCAGAGGAACTAGGGTTGTCAGACTCAAGCGATCCGCTGGAGTATTGTAAAATAGCGCTAGTTGTATCTATAAAAATTAACATTTTATTAATTTTTAATGGATTGGGAATCAAATTAAGGCACAATTTGCCAATTTCATTTCTTTTTATACAGTGGATTCTTGTGTTACCTGAATCTTCATTTACGTCAATGTAGCTTAAACATGTCATAGACAATTTGTCCAACTTATCAATAAATGACTTTAAATTTACAATTAAAATTAAAAATAGAAATGGCGCTTCTGTCATCAGTCCTACGAAAAATTGGACAGGAAGTAAAAAAACAAGATTCGTGTGTATGCTTTGTTTGATAGCTTTCACAATTGGTTTGAGGTGACCTATTCAGCATAAAATCATTTAAAGTCTTGGTTACTATATCCTGATGTAAGTTGATCCAAGTTTTCAACGATGTTATGGAATCTGGCTCCAGGCTTGACAACATCTCAATCTTGAATTTTCATGTTAAAGGATGATTGTATAGGTACTTATATAGAAACCGGCTATTCTCATCACAAAGAATTAAAATTCTTGGTTGCGTACTAGTTACTTGTCTAGTTGATTGCTCCTTCTCAACAGAGATGTCATCACTACAGTACTGAGTAGAATTTTCTTTAAATTGAGTATCATCCTGCTCAGTATTCTGTAGCATCTTATTACTTCACTCGGTGGACAAAGATTTATTTTCAGTTAATAGCTGATTATTGAAATTATCCAGTGACTGTGATTTCAGTTTTTCTTTCAGCTCCTCAAGTTGATGGTCGTGTTGAATTAGATATCTTTGAGGGCTGCATTTGCATTTAATGAATTAATTGTGAGTAGTTGAGATTCAATTTTCACCTTCATCCCCTCATGGTCTGTTAATGGTTGGTTAAAAATGCGAGTTTTGCAATGGTTGCAGAGAAATACCAATGTTCTATTGCCAACCATTAAGCTGTCACATTCTGAAGATCCAAGATCGGAGCAATTTTTACACAATGAACTTTTACATTTATCACACTGACACTGCGCACCAAAAATTTCGCCATCTTTTGGTCGCCGTTTAAAAATACAGTCCGATTTGCAATTAACATCTACAAATGTTCACTTTAATTTTTCTAATAAATTTAATTCTCTTTATTGAGACTCCAATTGTGGATTATTACCAAACTATAAACTTTAATTTTAGACCAAAATAAAGTTTTTGATTTATGTTTTTACTTGGTTTTCATCAAATTAACACATTTGTGTATAACAAAATTATAATTTATTTTAGCATAACCAACGAAAAGAATGATTGAAAATCGGTGTAGCTGTTCGTGTAGATCCTCAGACACAAATAAACCAATCTGATTTTAAGATCGACATTTTGGTAATATGCCAAAATCAGCTACACAATAAATAAACCACTGAAATCGCATCGTCAATATATTAGCAGTAAGAACAATTTATTTTAGAAAGATACTAAAAAAAACCTCTTTAATATCTTCCTAAACTGACCGCAAACCTATTTTTTTGAGATGACAATATCAGGAACTTTACCTGTTTGAAAGAAGTAGGCAACAATTCCACCACTTTCTTCAAAAGGGTCAGTGTCGGTTTGTCAGCGCATAGTACCACCAGTTCCACATGATTGTCTCCCTTCAGCAAAAGCCCTTTGGCCAAGTGTCCAACGCGCATCACGCCGCGCAACATACGCGAAGCATCCTGTTCCTTCTGGAAGGAAAACCTGAAAAATATTATCGTTATGTAATTAATTACGCCAAATATATAAATATTCACATTCATTTAGCAAATAAGTAAACATACAACGCAAAGAAAGACGTTGACATTCACGATCTAACAATTTTCGTTCTTTACAATATCGCAGCTGTCACAAGACTGGAATATTTATGAAATCATACAATCATAGTAAAAACAATCCCCCGATGTTTTACATTATCGGCATTAAATACAAGAGTCTTTTGCTGCTACTATAACATACAGCTGGAATATACTGCATTAATCTTCAAGGGTAATCAATATACTTACAACTGGTTGTCACGTCCATCTTCCTTCTGCGGTTGCTCTGCAGGTTTGCTGTCTTTGGCGCC
>MU189972.1:3202-46943 GCA_016904865.1 Pissodes strobi
AAAAGAAGAAAATAAATTTTGAAGTAAATCAAACCCATTATTTTGTACATTAAACATTTTTATATGATATAAAAGCTTGTCGCGAGATTTTCCTGTTTAAATTTCTCGCGACAAGCTTTTATATCATATAAAAATGTTTAATGTAACAAAATAATGGGTTTGATTTACTTCAAAATTTATTTTCTTCTTTTTAGTGCATTTAAATAAAAGCTTGTTTTTAAAAATTTATTTTTTACTTTTATTTATTTCAGTTAAACTACACCCAGCGTCAAAATGTTTCAGAGTTACAGTAGTACATTGAAAAGTAAAAATTTAAAGTTCCTATGCCAATGAATACAATAGATTTTAATTGCGTATTTTACTTAGAAGAAAAAAAACTTAAAAATGTTTCAAAATTTAACCGTTTTTTAGTTATTTTGAACACAACATAAGGTATATTTTAATGTTTGTATTTCAGTAATAATTGATACTTTTTGGGAATAAAGAAATTCGCTAAGAAAAATTATTCCGGATATTGCCCAGTAAATCAGATCTTGAATATATTTTTTATTTAAAAGTTTTATTCGTAAAAAAATATCATTACTTGTTACATAAATTACCATTATAACCACAAAATTATTTTAATTATTTATTTATTTTATTTACCAACGGACAACAAACCCAATTACAAGAAAATACATAATGAGGTATTTAAGCGGTTTACAATTATTCCTAAATACACCAGGCATCCATTAAATTCAAAGTAAAATACATATCACAATTACTAAATGAATAAATCAACAATTCAACAATGAAAATCATACAATGTAAAAATAACATGCCAACTGACCCATCATGAAAATGCACCCTTAAGCTGCCCATGGAAAGTGGAGGGTGTAGAAAACAAGTCTATTTGATTATGAGAATTTGCCAACCTAGAAGCCCTGAACAAAAAATTGTTATATGCATAATTTGTTCTGTTGGAACAAAAAAAAACAGATGTGGATTGCGTGACTCTAGGGGGAATATGGATTTTTACTTTTTGTAATATATCTGGGATGGAGGCAGTATATTATATAGCAGTGGCACATCTCTGATTTGATGTTGAGCCGAGACTGATGGCATTCCCAAGGTAGACAACATTCGCTCATCATCCTGTAATACAACGTTCATTTTGAAAGCTGCATATTTTAAGAACTTATTCTGTGTATGTTCAAGACTTTCCTTGTGGACGACGTAAAAAGGTGACCGTACCCAGGAGGAGTATATTAAATGAGGTAGAACAAGAGCGAACTAGAGGCGCTTGAGTGCAATAATACTAGTAAAATCAGCTGTGCATCGCTTGATAAAACCAAGCATCTGGAAGCCCTTATTGACAACAGAGGATATTTATGTAAAATAAAATTTAAGGAAGAATCAAGGGTGACACCTAAATCTCTTACCTGACTTAAGTTTTCCAGGATAGCCCCCATTGATTGCATAGTCCTGCTAAATTTGATTTCGCCCGCGATGGAATGAAATAGGCTTGCACTTGCCCCGGTTTAACTCCAACCCATTCCTCTGGCACCAATCGGTCAAGTTATTGAGATCGTACTGGATTTTGTCACAATCGCCCTCATTTACAATCACAGAGCTAAGTTTCAGATCGTCAGCAAAGAGCTGAAATTGGCTGTGAGCAAAACATTCTTCAATGTCATTTATTAAGGCATTAAATAAAAGGGGTCCCAAGTGGTACTCCAGAAGGGTTTTTTATTTCATAAGAACGACAGGGTGCAATCCTTACTATTTGTTTCCTTTCAGACAGGTAGCTCTGAAGAGGGGCGTCAACCCCAAGCACTTCAAGTTTATGTAGCGAAATATTATTTTTTTTTTTCAATTCAATAGAGCTTTATTATCAGAAGAAATCATTTCTCATTGACAAAGCAGAACATGAATACATTTAAAGATAACAAAATACAATTAATTCACAATATGCCAACAGTTAAAATACATTAATCCAAAAATCACATAAATAATAAAATTAGTGCTAAATAATAAACCTGCAGTAAAGACACAAGAATACAAAGCAAACACCCATTATACACTTATAAAATAAGACATCCATGGACTACACTAAATTATCCGTCATAAACTCGCCGACTGAATAATAGGCCTTCTCGACCAAAAGTCTTTTAACACCCCTTCGAAATGTCATTAAGTTTGAGACATTCCGAAGTCTTTGTGGAAGTTTGTTGAATATTTTTTTGTTCTTATAAAACAGTGAATTCTGGATAAGACCAGACGAAGGAATGGGCAAGCCAATAGTGCGAGCGCTTCTTGTATTATGGCAAGAAGACCTGTCAATATCCGCTGCATGTTTCTTATACATCAGACACACAGTCTCCCTATTGGGTAGGGTGAGAATTCCCTGAGCAAGAAACAGGCCTACAGGAATCTCTGGGTGCAGCCCGACAAAGATAAAACAGCGAGTTAAAAAAATATTGAGAACAAGATCCCCAAAAGCATATCCCGTATCGAAGATGACTTTTAATAAGCGCGAAATAAGCACTTCTAGCTACCTCTGTATTCAACTCACTAGATATTATTCGTATTGCATAGCACTTAGACGCAAGTCTCGCAGAAATGTTGGAAACATGCGTAGCAAACTTCAGAGCTCCGTCTATATATACCCCTAGAAAACTCACATCATTCGCACAACCTGCACTCATGTTATCAATTGAAACATCAACATCATCACACTTAAAGCTGACAACGTTGGTTTGTGAAGCGTTAAAAACCAAAAAGTTGGAATCGCACGGCGCACCACCTTCCAATCCTTGCCAGATCACTATTAATAATTTCCCCCAGTAACTTGATATCCCGGTGGTGTCAGAGGATAGTCGTGTCATCCGCGAAAATCGTCAAAAGGCCGCCAATGTTAATAGAGGGGAGGTCGTTGATATATATCAGAAACGACAGTGGCCCCAAAACCGATCCCTGAGGGACCTACCGGCTGTCGTCACCATAGGCGTTGACACCCGACCTCCCAACACCACTGTCTGAGAGCGATCCGACAAGTAGGACCTGAACCAGTCCAAGGCAACACCCCTGAAACCATAAACTTCAAGCTTCTGCAACAGTATTCTGTGACTCACGCAATCTAACGCTTTTGACAAATCACAGAACACTGCCGCAGCCGCTTCACCGTCATTCAGCTGGAGATACAATTTTTCCAAATAGGAAAAAATGGCATCGTTAGTACTCTTAGAGTGCCGAAAACCAAACTGCTCCGACCTCATAATGGAATGTCTCTGCAAAAATGCCAAGGCCCTTCTTTCCACTAGCTTCTCGACAATCTTCGAAAGTATCGGGAGTAGAGATATGGGTCTGTAACTTGAAGGGTCTTCATGATCCCCACCCTTAAAAAGTGGTAAAACCTGAGCTCTCTTAAGGCAAAATGCAAATGTTCCTTTACAGAACGTGTCATTTATAGAAGCGGTCATAGCCACAAGAGCTTCATCCGGAAGAGCAAAGAAAATTCACAGTGAAATCTCGTCCCAACCTGATGCATTTTTATTTTCTATTTCCCCAAATATCTCTTTTAGTTCAAAAATGTCAGTCAGTCGGAGTCAAATAAAACGAGTCCCAGACCGAAACTTTTCCCAGATAATCCAGTGACCTTTCTGGACTATTTATATTTTTTGAAATTGAGCAGTAAAAGGAATTCAATCGGTCCACAGAGATGTCATTGGAGGCCTGCAAAGGACTGCACTACGCAAGCAGGTTATTTACGATCCTCCATGCTTCCCTTGGTCTGCTATTTGCAGTATCAAGTCTCTCACCATAGTAGAGAACTTTAGCAGCCCTAATAGTTCTTCTATATACCCTACGATAATTATTGTAGTATGATACAAAAAACCACTATATTTACGGATAAAGTGCAAACCACGCATGTTCCTGGCAGAGATCCTCAATCCCAGTGTAAACCATTTTTTTTTACTTGTACTAAGTCTCAAAGGAAATGCCTTATCAAAAATCTGAAAATGTGTTCCATGCAACCTTTCAAGCGGTTCATCATAGCTCAAGACACCATTCCAGTCCACACCGCCACATAATCTCCAGAACATAACCATCCCCATTATAAATCCTACACCTAGTCCTTCCCGGAATGGCTCCAAGATTTTCCAATTCAAATTCTCACAATACAGCCTAGCCTCATGGTCAGATAAGCCAGCTGATATCGTTACATTTCACCTTATCAGAAACAAAATTAGAACACACATAGTGTTGGACGACGTAGCTGTTATGCGCGTACCTGTCTGCATGCTTTGTTAAATTAAACGAATTCAACAAGTTTTTCAACTGCTGAACTTCACGCTTATGAGTATCGGCAAAGTTGATATTCAAATTCCCTCCAAGAATTACAGATGCAAGCGGAGGAAGTCTGGAAAGCAATAGCTCAAGTCTGTCAGTAAATGCCGGAATATCACTATTGGGAGGTCTGTATAAACAAAGTATAAAGAGATTGGTTACAGCCACATAAATAAGTGAAAATTCACACCCTGTCGAACGCCTTCGAGAAATCAGTGTAGATGGTGTCCACCTGGAACCTATTCTCCAAGGCGCCCGACACGTAGTCAACGTGGCTTAAAAGATTACCTTCAGTAGACCTTCGTGGTCGAAAGCCAAATTGATGATCATTCAAGGCTGGATCCAAAATGAGTGATAAGAAGTCGAATACCAAGCTTTCAAACACCTTAGGGATAACTCTCAGGATACTAATGGGTCTGTAGTTCGTGGTCAGAGTTCTGTCTCCAGACTTGTGTATAGGGGCTAAGAAACTCACCTTCCAGAAATCAGGCAAGGTTCCAGTGCGAAAGAGAAGAATCAAATATATGAAACAATGGTCTGGATAATATGAAACAGCAATTTCTCAGCAGAATTGATGGAGTACCGTCCGGACCAGGACTTTTATCGATTTTCAGACAAGAAAGTTTTTCATAGATTTTAGATATATGGATGTGGTAGGTTGTGATATGAATGCTATTGAATGGAAATTCGCATGAGGGTGTCTCATACTTATTATTAGAATAAACAGTTGCAAAATAGTCCGCAAACATGTTCACCATGTCCTGTCCAGAGCAGTTCCTTCTATTTTCATAACAGAGCTCACTCGAGTAATTGTTTGACTTCTTTTTATTATTGATGAATGATCAAAACCTTTAAGATTAGTAAACAAAGATTGCTCAGTTGTCTGAATATAGGATTCATAGCTGTCACGTATTAGGCGTTTAGACAACGATCTCAACCTAGAAAACTCTTCATAATCTGCAGCAGAGTTTGACAATTTAAAACGCTTATGTGCTAATGTTTTGTCCAATACACAGATTCTTGTAAAGTCTGAGTACCATACAGGGAATTTTCTTGCAGAATACCTCTTCATAGGCACGAAAAGGTCAATTGCCTTATACAGTTTCGTACAGAATGTTTAACATTACATCTAACGTCTTATCAATCAGTAAAATGTCCCAGTCAAACACCTGGCCAAGAAAATTCGAAATAACACTAAATTTGACAGATTTGAAGTCTCTATAACAACCTTCAAAGTTCAAGCTATTGTCATTCAGGGGTGGAGCTGATGTTTTCAAATTAATGACGAGTGGGGGGTGATACGCGTCTGGGAGGATCAGTAATTCATCTGCTTCCTGGACAGTAACATCAGAGTCCTGTGATAGTACCAGGTCCAGTAGGTTTCAGTTGGTTGACAAGACCGAGTTTATTTGGAATAGGTTATGAAAAGAACAGGCGACTGACATCTCGTGAAGAGGCGCTACTTCGTCAGGCGACGACGCTCCATGCGAAGCTGTTACAGTGGAGCTTAAAGGGGTTGTCTACCACCTTCCATGGGGAAGATTGAAGTCACCCAATATATAAATAGGTGAAGCTGGAGATGCATCAGACACTGTGTCAAGTGTTTCACAGAAGATATTATAGGTAGCAGCACTAGACCTTGGAGGCAAATAAATTGTTCCTAGTATAATGTTTCCATTTCCAGGGCCAATCACAACATACAATTATTGCTCGATATTTCCTGGCACATCGAGAACTCTACTAGCTATACCCTTTCGGACAGCGATCAAGACCCCTCCGCCCCTTTCTCTAGCACTAGTGTCACAACACCGGTCCTTAGGGTATACATTATAATTAAAGAGATTCAGTTCACCATTGTAAAAACCATTGTTTAGCCAAGTCTCAGTGAAAACTAAAATATCATAGGAACACACTTGTACATTCTCCAGGAGATAATTCAGTTTAGTACGCAAACCCCTTACATTCTGATAATAGGTTGAGTATTCAATGGGTTCTTGTGATTTTATATAGATTTTAACTAGTTTCTTAAGACTATAGAAGGGACTCCTCGAGTGTGTCGATACTGATCTCTGACCTCTGATTCAAAACTTCTCTGCATTGCCAACAAACACATTGCGACCCTTCAGGCTTGCACGCTTTCGGATAACCGATTGGGCCTCTGCATTGTTGTGGAGTGTAACTTTCAATGATCGATGACTATTCTTGTTGGGTTTGCCAATTTTTGTGACATTTTTTATTTGAACAGAAACGTTCATGACCGTCCTTATCAGATTCTTAGAATCCCCAAGGGCATTGCCCTGCTCTGGGAAATTGAACAAGACTACATTGGATGCCCGATTTTAACGTTCTTGAAATTCTTTAAACATATTTTCGCTGGAGGGAACATGTGAGTTTGTACTGGCTGTGGTGACGTTCTTATGAATTATATTTTCTCGTAAGACACTTATTTCAGCCCTCAATTCGCCGAAGATTTTTCAATATAATGGGAACATGGCGAAGCCCAGACTCACAGTCTTTGCACAATAATTTTAAGGTACGAGTCCCTTTAAGATCAATAATTTTGATTTCCGATGCATTCAAGCCTGAGCAAACCAGTTTATGCATTGACCTACCGCAACTGTCGCAAGATGTTAAAAGTTTTGGGTCATTTTCTTCCACTTTACACTTCAGGCACAATGTGGTCATTTTGAGCAGAAAACAGTAGAAACTACAATTATATCATTTAATCTTTAAATTGGATATAAACAGAGTCAGTTGAAAATAAAAATTAAATTTTTACTTTCAAAAACTGGACCTATAACACTTTTAAAATTTTCACTTATAAACAAACACACGTAAACACGACGACGCGAAAAAAGATATATTTAGCGTTTGATTAGGTACAGCTTCGTTTAATTGTATATCTAATTATTTCAATGGCTTTAAAGAGGTGTTAATTAAGATTTTTTTTTTCTCCAACCAAAAAATCAATTGTGTTCTGTCCTCTTCTTCCAGTATTATTTTCTATTAATTGCAGTGTATTTATAAAATCGGTTAAAAAGATCGCACATTTTCTTCCGTTGGCAAATAACTATAACATTCTGCCAAACATTTTCATATTTGGTTAAATAGGAAAATCCACATACTAAAAACTGGGAAATTGCGTTCTGCGCGCACAAGCTAGACACTTAAAAATTTGTTCTTTGGAGCCATACAGAAACTCTAAAGTATGCCAAAATCTAACACGGTAGATTGAACTTTAATAAGTGCTAAAAACTCATTAAATAATATTTCGGTCACGCATATATATCTGTCATCTTTAATTTATTGATAAAATGTTGTTTCCCAGGTTAGATCCTTATTAGTAGTTGTGCAGCAATTTTTTACCACGACCAACATCCATCATTCAATTATATTATTCTCAACACCAAACGCCAACAAAGCGAATGGATATTCCATATACAGTAACATCTACGGGAAAGGCTCGCATATTGATAGAAATAAAATTAAATCTATTTTTGTACGTGTGCATCGGGGAACGACTCGCGGGCCACAACGAATGAATACCTACGCTTTTCTAAAGATTTTAGTAACCTTAGCACCTTCGTTTCCGAAAATAAAACGATAGTAGTAAATATTCTGTGACCGTGGATAATGTTACACGTATAATTACAAAATTAGCCTCAGAGAGAAAGAGAGAGAAAAAACGTTTTGTTTATATTTAACTTAGTACAATAATATATGACAAACACCGAGTTCAAGGTCAGATTTTCAATAAATATTTTATCTGATAATAACGTTAAATAACGATAAGGAATGTTAAGTAGTCGGTTTTACAACAGAGAACGAATACAAGGTGGTCTCCACCAATAAAACTATTAAGGCGGTGATATCTTGACTAAATTTAAAAAACAAATCCTTCAACCACATGTTCTAAACCACTTTATTTTTTGATAGCGAATATTATTACCCTTCCCTTACCGTACTAAGAAAAATGTTAAAGATAAAAGTTGTAGAGATTTATGTAATAATATATCTTCTTATATATATATATATATTTTTTTTTAATGGCAGTGGCACACACACTAAAGGTAGATCCTATGGCGCTCGACGAGCGGTGTGTGTGCGAAGATGTTGATTGACACGGTTCTTGAATATTTGTAGGTTGTAATTAGTGGGAAACAGATGTCCTGGAAGTGAGTTCCACAGTGACGCAGTGTGCCAGACAAAGGAGTTCTGGTAAAGCGATGTTCTAGGTGTTTCTAGTTGTACGACGAACTGGTGCGCTCCTGCCGTCTGTCGGGACTGCCTGACAGGAGTTGCCAGGGGCGGGATTATGCAGGCCAAATCCTGGGAACATCTGCCGTGAAAGTATCTGTAAAACAGAGACATCTCGGCCACATGTCTGCGATGTTCCAGACTATCCAGATTCCGGGTCAACTCCGGATCGCCGACGAGACGCAAAGCCCTCTTCTGAATGGAATCCAGCAGCTTTAGGGTATGCTTTGGTGCGGCACCCCAGATATGTGAGCAATATTCTAAGCACGGTCTTATTTGCGCTTTGTACAGCAAGAGCAACTGCTGCGGTGTATAGAGTTTTTTGTTGCGAAATAGCGCACCAAGCTTCTGGGAGGCTGATTTTGCGATGTTAGCAACATGAATGTGGGAGGTCTACGTACCAAGTTGCAAGAACTTATGGAGACAGTTGCATGTTGTAATTACGACATTGTTGTGATGGTGGAGAGCAACTTAAATGTGGACTTTTTTGACAATGAGGTTGCATATGAGGGTTTTAACACATATCGTTGTGATAGAAATGCCAGAACTAGTCATAAAATGAGTGGTGGTGGAGTCTTAATTTTGATTAATAACAAAATCAAATCTCAATACATAAATATAAGAGAAGACAGGATCGAACAACTATATGTTTTGTGCCAATTTAATACCTCCAAGTTTGTAATTGGTGGTGTTTACATTCCTCCTCAGTCATCTCGCGATACTTATATGTTGCACTGCGAAACTGTAGATAGTGTGATAGATCAATATCCAGCGCTGAATATATATTTGATGGGGGATTACAACCTGCCAAACGCAACATGGTCGAACGACGAGTATGGAACTATAGTGCAGTGTCCGGGGGCTGATCCAGCTGTAGAGGTGGCTTTATCATTCAGTTACCACAAATTTTTTCAGCATAATAATATACCCAATAATAGAAATGTTTTTTTGGACCTACTTTTTTCTAATGTTAGGGACTGTGATGTGAGTGCGGCTAGTGATCCTCTTGTTAATTTTAGTTTACACCATATTGGATACGAATTTTCCATAGCACCCTCTATGAAGAGCAGATCTAACAATCTGGTATACAACGAGTTCTACTATGATTTTAGGAATGGTAACTACAATGAATTGAATTATTACTTAGCATCCATTGACTGGGTCGAATGTTTACAAAATAAGGATGTCAATGAGTCAACTAGTTTATTTTACGAAATACTGTTAACTGGTATTGCTTACTTTATCCCACTAAAAAAGTATCGCACATCTACTTTTCCTAAATGGTTCTCGGCTGAGTTGCGTAGGTTGACGTTGGAAAAAAAAGTTGCACATTCTGTATATAAAAAAGAACCTTCTAATATTAGTTATTTAAGATTTACTCAGTTGCGTTCTGAGTGCAAGCGCTTGTCAAAAATCTGTTTCCATAATTATATTAGCAATATTAATACCAAAGTGGTGGAGGATCCTCGATCCTTCTGGAAGTATATAAATGATAAACGTTCTGATCACAACTTGCCAGGATCACTATTTTATGGCAACCGAGATGCCGCAAGCGGACAAGATATAGCAAACCTATTTAGAGACTTTTCCCAGACTGTTTACATTCCTAATCTAGACTCAACTGATCCTTCTGATAATGAGGGTAGAAACATAAACCTGAGTAATAATATACGTTGCACCTTAATATCAAAAATTGACATTTATAACGAAATCTCAAATATACCAAATAAACTAATAGCAGGGCCAGACGGCGTTCCAAATTTTTTACTAAAAAAGTGTGTTTGCACCATTGTGTTGCCTCTATATCTGCTTTTCAATTGTTCCTTGAGATCATCGGTCTTGTCAAGCAAATGGAAAGAAAGTAATATTGTTCCTATCATCAAAAGCGGCAACAAAAATAATGTTGAAAACTACCGCAGCATATGTTTACAATCCTCTATCCCAAAGTTGCTCGACTGTCTCGTTACCAGGCAGATTATGTGGCAATGCAAAGGCCTTATTTGTCAGGAGCAACATGGTTTCTCAAGAAACAAATCGACTGTGACAAACCTAACATCCTACCAGCTAGACATTCTTGAAAATATGGAGAACAGAAAACAAACGGATTCTATCTACACAGACTTTGCTAAGGCCTTTGATCGAGTCGATCACAGGATTCTCCTTGGAAAGTTGCTTGGGATGGGCTTTCATCGGGATTTTGTATTATGGTGGGAGAGTTCATTGACAGAAAGAACCCATAGAGTTAAAATAGGTTGCTATTACTCAGACATAATTGTTGTTACATCCGGCGTTCCCCAAGGGGGCCATAGTTCACCATTGTTGTTCAATATTTTTGTTAATGATATTGTCAACTGTTTTTTGCATAGCCGATGCGGCATGTTTGCCGATGATCTTAAGTTTTGGAGAATAGTTGAGGGTATTTTAGACCAAGAGCTTCTTCAAGAAGATTTAAATCGCTTGGCAAAATGGTGCCAGGAAAATAGACTGAACTTAAACGTAAACAAATGTTGTTATATGAGCTTCACTCGCAAGCCTGAAAGGATTGGAACAAATTACTTCATTAATGACCATCAACTTGAATACAAATCATCAATTAGGGATCTAGGTGTCATCTTTGACGGAAAACTTTCATTTGTCGAACATATTAATGCTATATCTATTAAAGGGTCAAAAATGCTAGGCCTTGTTTTGAGAAATTCCAAATATTTCTCTAATGTAGCCACCAGAATGTTATATTGTTCTTTAGTAAGATCACCGCTTGAATATTGCTCAGTTGTTTGGTCACCATTTTTTCTAATTCACACAAATTCCTTAGAAAGGGTTCAACACAGGTTTTTGCGGGCGTGTGCATTTAGAAATAATATTAGGATTATAGACCATGACTATAGCGCCATAGAAACACAAATAAATATGCCCCCTCTTAGCGAAAGAAGGAACATGCTTGGCGTAACATTTATGTTTAAAATTATAAATGGTATTATTGATTGTCCAACACTTTTAAGCCGGATAACCCTAAATGTGCCATATTATCATAATTTGAGAAACCAACACTTTCAACATTCCTTTCCATAGAACAACGTATGGCGCTCACAGTCCAATTAATAGATATCTGTCCTTACTAAATACTCAAAATATCGATATTTTTAACATGGAATTGTCTAAATTTAAAAGAATGTACAAAAATGTGATACACGTACCTTAATGGTATAAATTCTGAGTGGTACTGTCAATATTGAATATTATACTAGACTAAGTAAATGCGTCCTATTGTGATAGACATGTAGGTACTGTAACCTTTTACTCCTGATAGTACTTAAGGTTGCTACAATATTGTTTAAATTTATTATTTTGTGATAGGGATTTTCAATCCAAGGTCTTGGTTAACGGTTTAGTTGCTATAAATTACTGAATACTTAATCAATATTCAATTTTGTATTCATTTTGTGACTGTCTGTAGCTTTAGTGGTTAGCGATTCAGTGCTTATTTATTTTTCTTTGCCTGGATTAAATGACTTTTATTGGACTTTTTCCTAGCTGTATCTTGATGGACTGGAGCTTAGCAGTTGTTAGCCTAACTCTGTTAATTTGATGATTGTACAATTTTATTTAATGGGGTTACCCTGTATAATAATAAAAATAAATAAATAAATAAATTGTCATGCCATGACATATTGCTGTTGACCGAGACACCCAGCAGCCCGATTGACGAGGATGAAGAAATGGTCGATCCTGCCATAATGATGTCAGGGCCCGCTGTATTGGCCCTCTTAGTAAACGTTGCTGCTTGGGTCTTTGCTGCATTGAACTGGACCAAATTTCGGTCGCCCCAAGTTTGAACTTTCTCCAGGTCTTGATTAATTGCTGTAATCTGCTCCTGTCTGCGGTGATGAGTCTCAGTCGCTGGTAAGGGTTTTTCTGATCTAAAGTGGGAGACAAGGGTACTGTCATCTGCAAAACTGTAAACAGGATTATTCGTTTCGATCAGCAGGTCATTAATATAGATGAGGAACAGAGTTGGTGAAAGTATTGCGCTCTGAGGCACGCCCGCGTTGATGGTGAATGTGTCCGAGATGTGTCCATCGACTGCAACATGTAGGGATCGGTTCTTAAGGAAACTGGCCAGCCAGCTGCAGAGAGAGGCGGGCAGTCCCAAGGACGGCAGTTTGTTGAGCAGTCCGTCATGCCAAACTCTGTCGAATGCCTTTGAAATATCCAACGCAATCGCTCGAGACTCTCCGTAGTTCTCAATTGCCCTACTCCATATATGAGTGACATAGGCCAATATATCTCCTGTCGATCTCTCTTTGCGAAAGCCGTATTGATTATCGCTGATTATTCTGTTGCTCTCGAGGTACTTTAGTAGTTGCTGGTTGACTACACGTTCCATGACTTTGGAGATTATTGGAAGCAAGGCAATCGGGCGATAGTTTGAGGGCGTGGTTTTCTTGCCTTTTTTTGGAACAGGTTGCACTCGAGCGACTTTCCAAGAGGATGGGTAAATCTCTTTTCTGTAAGAAAGAGAAAAAAGTCTGGAAAAAACAGGTGTTAGTTCGTTGGCGCAGTTCTTTAGCACGATGGCAGGTATTCCGTCCGGTCCTGATGCCTTTTGCGTATCTAGTTCTTTAAGGATTTTGCGAATATCACGATGAGAAAACTTGACTTCTGCCATGGTGGTGTTGATGTTCGGTATAGTGGGGAGAGTCTTGCTTTGGGGCACGTCTAAGGTAGAGTGCGATGAAAACATTTTGGCGAGCATGTTTGCTTTTTCCTTGGCTGTAGTCGCCGTGATGCCACGTTCGTCCGTCAAAGGTGGGAGAGACGTTTTTGTAAAGTTGTTACTTACTGCCTTTGCTACCGACCAGAAATTCCTGGAGCCACTGGGGCATTGCAAAAGTTTATTCCTGATCCTTTGATTGTGTTTGTCCTTAGTTTCGTCGATCACACGCTTGCACTCGTTTCTCGCTTCGATAAAATAATTGCGATTTTCAGCGGTCTGATTTTGCTGCCAGTACTTATAGGCTTGCTGTTTCCTTCCTACAGCTCTTTCGCATCTTTTGTCGAACCAGGGCTTTCCTTTTGATGGTAACTTAATGGAATTTGGGATGTATGCTTCCATTCCTGAGGAGATTACTTGCATGATCTCTTCGCAGGGCCATATATGGGTTATTTAATCTCAAATCAACCAGGGGTTTGGCATGTGACCTCTCCGATTTTGATACTTTTTGGTACCCATTTAGTAGTTGAAAAATCCCAAATTGGAAATTTTTCTGATGAGTGGTTTTTTAAATTGATTTTTTAAAATTAAAAAAGTGACCATTTTTCCTAAACATATACTAAGAAAAATCGAGATATCTAAAGAACTACTTAAACTAGAGCAGTGAGTTAGATCTCATTTATAAGGTCTTGACGATATAGATGTTTCAAAAAAAAAATTCAAGAAAACAAGTATTTTTTAATTTTTTTTCGAAGAAGTACCTATAATATAGGTATGTCAATATTTTAGCAACATACTGCAAAAATTTCGGAATAGAGAAATAATGGGAACAAGGTCAAAAATAATTATAACACTAAAAATACAGGCAAAAATTGTATTACTTTGAATAGAAACGAAATTTTAGAAAAAATTCAAGAACCCCCATATATTTAAATTAGATTTCAGCTTTTATTTTTTTTCTAAAATTTTTGAAAAATTTAACATTTTTTTTATTAAGTGTGTAAGTTCGACCTGTAGCAGTATGCGGCTGAACCTTCTTTAATATTGAATCTCTTTTAATTACCAAAATATCTGGTTGGTTGGGCCATTGGACATGAAGGTTTTTGGTCCTTACTTACTTAAAAAACGCCTTACTTAAAACAAGACCGCATCATCCCTTTAAATGGAAGTACTAGTAATGCTTACTTGTGACTTCTGTGAAGATCTGGAGCAGATAATTCAAATTCAAATTCAAATTCATATATTTCATGTTATAAACGACAAAAAGTCATGTACATACGTCAAAAAAGGTAGTCATATACAATATCAAAACTTTTTTTAAAAAATAAAGCTGAAAGTAATAATTAAAACGACACTCACACAGATTAAAATTTCTTACTTAAAAATATACAATATACAACTTAATTAAAATACAATTTAAAAATAAAATTTAGGTCACCAATTTAAAAAGCTAAAATTTTCAGATACTTGATTTATGTAAAGTTAAAATAGTTATGTACAGAAAAAATTAAAATATTCATCATGAATGCATTTTCTATTAACATTGTCTTTAAAACATCTTTAAACTTATTTAATGACAACTCCTTAATATTATTTGGTAAAACATTAAAATATTTAATTGCCCAGTATCCTGGACCACTTTGACATCTCTTTACGCGCCAATATGCTGGTATCAACTTAGCCCTATTTCTCGTCCGGTAATTATGCATATCTTCGCGAGTGGCAAACAAATGAATATTCCTCAGAATATACAAAAGATTTTCCAAGATGTATAGGGAAGGCAAGGTAAGTATTCGCAGTTTTTTAAACTGGTCCCTGCAATTATCTCTATATCCCAAACCACTGACAATTCTAACAGCTTTCCTTTGCAAGCCAAATAGATGTTGGTTATTTGGAGCATGGCCCCACGCAAGAATGGCATAGGATAGCTGTGAGTGGAAGATGGCAAAATAGGCTGACCTCAATGCTTGATCAGAAACATTTTCAGAGAGACGACCAAGTAAAAAAAGGCTCTTATTGAGTTTTGAAGCTAGAGATTCTAGATGCACATTCCACTGTGCTTTCTGATCCATGTGAACTCCAAGAAACTTGGTTCGATGAACAGGATTATCCACAGCTCCCAGAGTGAACACCATTCTTTCAGTCTTTTCCTGGTTCAAAAGCAGTTTGTTTGAAATAATAAATCACCTTTCAGCCTTCAACTGTGCATCCCTAGAGCTCTGCAAGGAAGCCTCCAGAGTTCCACCAACAACAGAGATGGTAGTATCATCCGCAAAGAGGGTATACGTTGAGTTCGGATCTACTAAAGGCAGGTCATTTACACAAATGAGAAAAAGAATTGGGCCCAGAATGGAACCCTGAGGCACCCCAATTGTTATTTCCCTCTCAGCAGACAACACCCCACCATACCGAACAGCCTGGTGTCTCTCCGTTAAATATGATCTCAGCAGTTGGACACTGTCCTCCTGAAAACCATAGTCTCCAACAGGACTCCATGGTCAACACAATCAAAGGCCTTACTGAGATCACTGCATCACAAGCCCGCTCATCAAATGCATTCATTATATCTGAAACAAGATTCAGGATGCCAAGAGTCGTGTTCCTGCCTTTGCGGAAACCAAACTGCTCACTCGCAAGAAGATTATGCCCCTCAAAAAAATGCAGCTCCTGTTCAGCTATGACCTTTTCAAATATTTTTGATAATATGGGCAATAGAGATATTGGTCTGTAATTTTCAGCTTTTTCCATATTTCCCTTTTTAAATAATGGAACTACAAGAGCCCTTTTCATACATTTGGGAAAGGTTTTTTGTTTAATACATAAGTTGACAATCTTTGTGAGGGGCACCAGAATCAGATTCAAAACCGACTTTATGACCCTGACGTTAAACCCATATATGTCCCTACTGTTCTTTTTTTGTAATTTTTGTATTATATCTCTAACTTTATTAAAACTTACTTCAGAGAAAGAAAAAGTACTTGGGACAACATTGCCCTCTAAAATTTCTAGCGGGTTTGAATCTGACTCTGGCAAACTCCGCATAATTTCACTGGCAATACTCAAAAAGAAATCATTAAAACTATCAGAGTTTAGATTTTTTGCCTCTACATTTTTTGTTAGTTAATTTCAATTAGTTTTAAAGTGAAATTCTGGTAAATTAATGTTCTTAGAAGGGTCTTTCATAAAAAAATAGCCACGCAATGATCAAAATAATAGCTTGTAAAATAATATGACTATTTAGATGTTTAAATGGACATCAGGATATCGTCCCTATTTTAATAGTATAACCTTACATTCTTATGATTTTATTTAAATACCATATTTTAGCAATATTGGGCATTGACAAGTATTTAGATCCTGGAAAAAACGACACTCGTCTGTTGTAATTGCTAGAATCAGATTTACCGGCATATGAAGGGTTATTAGATGATGAAAATGAGCCTGAAAATGTTCATCGAGACTACTTTGTTGCCGACCATGAATTGCCTCAATTGGCTGATATTCCTGAGTTATCCAGATCCTGAATCCCACATGCCCCTAAGTAAAGTTAACGCTTGGTGTAGTCAAGTAGCAAAACATCATGGAAAAACCTGATATGTAGGGTATTAGACAGGTTTTTTTTTTTTAATTTTAAACTCTTTTGGGTTTCTGGGCAATACGTTTGAGGACTGGACAATTAAGAAGTACCTTCATATTTCTCTTGACGATGTAAACATTGAACCCCCCCCCCCCTCCCCCTCCCCACTCCCCCTCCCCAGGCTAGAGAACACCGTAGTACAAAGTCTGGAACCACGCAAGTAATCTCCTCAGGAATGGAAGCATACATCCTAAATTTCATTAAGTTACCGTCAAAAGGAAGGTCCTGGTTCGACAGAAGGTGCCAAAGAGCTGTAGGTAGGAAACAGCAAGCCTACAAGTACTGGCAACAAAATCAGACCGCTGAATATCGGAATTATTTTGTCAAAGCGAGAAACGAATGCAAACGTGTGATTGACGAAACTAAGGACAAGCACAATCAAATAAACAGGAATAATTTTCGCAATGCTCCAGTGGCTCCATGAGTTTCTGGTCGGTACCAAAGGCAGTAAGTAATAACTTTACAAAAACGTCTCTCTCACCTTTGACAGACGAACGTGGCATCCCGGCGACTACAGCTAAGGAAAAAGCAAACATGCTCGCCAAAATGTTTTCATCGGACTCTACCTTAGACATCCCCCAAGGCAAGGCTCTCCCCACCTTATCGAACATCAGCACTACCATGGCAGAAGTCAAGTTTCATCACCATGAAATTCGTAAAATCCTTAAAGAACTAGATACGCAGAAGGTATCAGGACCGGACGGAATACCTGCCATCGTGTTAAAAAAAACTGCGCTGACGAATTAACACCCGTTTTGTCCAGGTTTTTTTCTTTCTCTTACGAAAAGGGGATTTACCCATCTTCTTGGAAAGTCGATCGAGTGTAACCTGTTCCAAAAAGAGGCAAGAAAACTAGGCCCTCAAACTATCGCCCAATTGTCTTACTTCCAATAACAACTACTCTAGTACTTCGAAAACAACAGATTAATCGGCTTTCGCAAAGAGAGATCGACAAGAGATATATTGGCCTTATCATTCATGTATGGAGTAGGGCAATTGAGAATTACGGAGCGTCTCGAGCGATTGCCTTGAATATTTCGAAGGCATTCGACAGAGTTTGGCATGACGGACTGCTCAACAAACTGCTGTCCTTCGGACTGCTAGCCTCTCTCTGCAGCTGGCTTGCCGGTTTCCTTAAGAACCGATCTCTGCACGTTGCAGTTGATGGACACATCTCAGACACATTCACCGCGGCATGCCTCAGGGCGCAATACTGTCACCAACTCTATTCTTCATCTATATTAATGACCTGCTGACCGAAACGAATAATCCTGTTTACAGTTTTGCAGATGACAGTACCCTTGTCTCCCAATTTAGATCAGAAAAGCCTTTACCAGTGACTGAGACTTATCACCGCAGACAGGAGCAGATTACAGCAATTAATCAAGACCTGGAGAAAGTTCAAACTTGAGGCGACAGAAATTTGGTCCAGTTCAATGCACCAAAGACCCAAGCAGCCACGTTTACACCAAGAGGGCCAATACGGCAGGCTCTGACATCATTATGGCAGGATCGACCATTCCTTCATCCTCATCAATTGGACTGCTGGGTGTCTCGGTCAACAGCAATATGTCCTGGCATGGCCACGTTGCTAACATCGCAAAATCAGCCTCCCAGAAGCTTGGTGCGCTATTTCGCAACAAGAAAACTGTATACACTGCAGCAGTTACTCTTGGCTCTACAAAACCCAAATAAGACCGTGCTTAGAATATTGCTCACACATCTGGGGTGCCGCACCAAAGTACACCCTAAAGCTGCTGGATTCCATTCAAAAGAGAGCTGTGCGTCTTGTCGGTGACCCGGAACTGACCCGGAATCTGGATAGTCTGGAACACCACAGACATGTGGCCGAGATGTCCCTGTTTTACAGATACTTTCACAGCAGATGTTCTCAAGATTTGGCCCGCCTCATCCCGCCCCTGGCAACGCCTGGCAGACAGTCACGGAATGCCTGGATCCTCTTCCGACAGGATAGAAAAAAGTTGGGTGATACTAGTAAAAATATCTTAGATTTTTTAGAGTTTAAGTTTAAAATCGCTGATGAATTCCTTGAGAAAAAGTTAACATATTTAGAACATAATTCTCTTGGTCACGAAACAAAAAATTCTTTCAAGCAGATATCTCCTACATCTTCTCAAAAAAAACAGGAAACATGCATTTACCAGCAGTAGCAGGAAATCTTAAAAATTCTGTTGGCTGCAAAATGGATGGTTGTCTAAAAAAAACATAATTGAACTGTATAAATTGTGGAATATTTCTGTGTGTAACTTTAGATCGCAATTATCATATAAAATGTATATATTAATTTGTAAATTTGTTACCGTATTAGTTTAGGAATGTTTAAAACGTTAATATGTATTTTCCATATTCTTGAACCCGTTTTTGATGCCAAATCAGAGACAAGGAAGAGACGCGCAACTCAATATTAATAATCTCTCCCGGAGAGAGAAAGCGGCCATGCCGTCTTTGTCTGCATTCACGGCAAGTGAACGCAGATGGCGCTCGAGGCGGACGCGGTTATTTGCCCGCCAAAATCAAATTAACCATATTTTCTTTTTTTTCTATATTTCTTCAAAATTTGGAGGTTCAATTAAATAAATACTTCCATATAACTCAAAATTGTCATTTATTCGGTTTTGATATATATTTTTCTTACCGTCAATACGAATCAATATCACTAAAAGAAATAACATTGGTCATTCAGCAAATAGTGAATAATCCTTATCATTTATTAAATTTAATATAAACATAAATATTTATTATCATTATTGGTTGTGAAGACTTTCAATTATTGATTATGTGGATTTGACAGAAAAGTAATTAGATTGCACTAATGCTACTTTCGATTATTATTTATGGGTAGTCTTTCTTTCAGAAGTCAAAGCAAAAACAATCGAAGGTGGCATAAGTTCATCTGAATGACAAATGCAAATAATATAAAGACAAATATGTTACAAATTCACACTTCACTATTATCTTAAATTGTCTGTTAAAAAGCACAAATTAAATAATATACACTGTAATCATTAATAAGAGTCAATAATTTGCGTAAACAACAAAACCAAACAAAGCGGCCATTACAAAAATGCCAAACCTGGCTCGTCATATTTGCGTCTAGGGGGACCGTTCAACATTCCATCATTCGAACAATTAATCATTTCATCCTGGTGTTGTGCATGCGTTTGCCGCGTATTTTGGGGTTAGATAAGGAATATTTTCGCGGAAACACAGGCAAGCTGCTGTATATCCACTATAATACGGCTCTTAACCCAATTTTTTTTTATAATTAAACTAATATTTCACTTCACGCATGGCCCTACGCTCGCTTCGCTCGCTACGGGGCCAGTTACCAGTCTCTTCTTTGTCTCTGGCCAAATTATACATATATCTTGCCCTAGTCAGGCTGGAGTCGAAAGAGGATATAATATCATATGTCTAAATTGATCCATTTTCGACTTGTTGACAATTGCAATTGTAGCTATAGGTCCACTCATAAAAGCAATTACACTCATACGTTTTGAGTGCGGGAATAACACTTTGCGCACGTGTTAGAAATGATATTTTTTCTACAAGCATATCAGATAGCAACAAAATGAAAAATAATTATTATTTTTTGATAAGTAAACTTGAAGGAACTACAACAAAAAATTTACAAATTGATCAAAAAACTGGGCGACGTTTCACAATTAGTAGTTTCTCTCTTTCAAATTTGAAAATAAACTAAAACTCGCAACACTTTCTCACGTTACATACAATAGTCTACAGTTACTTTACTGAAATACATATGCGTGCGTATCCAAAATAATAATGGCCACACTTTGAGTTTTATTTTTAATTTTTATTTTGTTTACAAAAAAAATGAAAACGATAGCAAGCATATTTAAGAGTTTAATATTAATTTAACGACATCCGTCAACCGAATAATAAAATAATTTTAAACTGTACATACCAGTGGGATATTATTTTTAATTCCGAAAAGACGCATAACAGTGACTAACCTAAATACATTGTGCAATAATTTACTGTAAATATAATATTCTTATTTTAACTTTTTTTAGTAGTTAACAATATTAATGCCTTTTTAATATCATTCTTTAAATTTCAATGTGTCGATTTATGATATGTTGTTTTAATCAGTTTATTAAAAACAATAATTTAATTAACCATATTTCATTTACCTAGTTCTTCTACGCTGATTTTATTTTTTTTTCATATTTTTTTATTTATACCGAGTACATGAAATATTAATGCTGCTAAAAAACTTTTTGAAGTGTAAGCTTCTTTAAGCGCGTTCGGCATATTTTTTCCTCGATAGTGAATAAGTCTGAACCGTCACGCTCGAACATCTGATGCTCATACGGGTAAAATCGGCATCGACGTTGTCGGCCAAGCAGAAAACAGGAACAGTCAGCGGAACGATTTCAGTGACAATAAACCTATTGTTGAAATGTTAAAAAGAAAATCAATAAAGAAAAATGCGTATTGACCAGACCGAGACTATGATGAAAATTGCTTCATTTTACCCGAAATTAATTGGATAAGTATTACTATACTACGCAACCTGTAATATTTATTTATTTATTTATTCACGGGCAAGCCCATTTTGACAGTAATTAAATAAACTTACATCTAAATTAACAAATTTAGTATGACAAATAATTAATGACTAAACACTCCCATAAATCAGCTTCATTTAGTGTAAACGCACAGAAATGAGTTTCCTATTGAACTGGGGGTAGCTAACCCCAAAAAAATCTACTAGTGGATATGAAGTCCTTGATACAAAATTGTTATAGCCAAAGTTAGTTCGATAAAACCCCTGTGCAAAGGGGACGCATGCAACCATGGAATTCACAATCTTAAAGAGGAGGATGAAATCTCTACGTTGGGGCCTCAGAAGCAAGGGTTCTAAGTTAAGAGTAGAGTATAAAGTATTATAATCATACGAGGGGTAAACCACCTTCAAAAATCTGTACACCGGAATCCCACTTTCTATCGGAATCCCACAGAATTCCACGGAATCCCATGGAATTCCAGAGAATCCCACGGAATCCCATAGAATTCCACGGAATCCCATGGAATCCCACGGAATAAAACTCTAATATTGAAAGCATAATTTATTTAAAGCTTTAATTAAAAACATATTGATAACTTTTAAAATACCTACACTATATTAATAAATATAATAGAGCACAAAGGGTTAGATTGTCAAAACCTGTTAAAATGGAATATTTAAAGCTAAACACTTTTTATATGTATTAAAATTTATATTTTAAACTTAAACATATTGTAACATAATATATGAAAAAACAAGCATTTCATTGAGGGGGTTTTGGGGAATTCAAATCTAACCTACCTCCGATAGATTCCGCGGTAGGAGCCGGACGAGGTAGAAAAAAACTTTTTCGGAACGAGACCCAAAAAAATGTCCTACGTGCGAGTTGCATATTTCCATTTCCTATTGGGCTAGCGCAACCGAGTGCGCTAATCGTGTAGGAAACGGATATCTCCGTTCCCTAAGGGGTTAACGCACACGCACTGATTTGGGCACCTGGAATACGCTGTTATATAATATTTCACTTTTCGCATGGCCCTCCGCTCGCTTCGCTCGCTCACTACGGGGGCTCCAGAAAATTAAATTAACCAGGTGCTAACCCAAGACATACCCAAAAGGAATGAAAAGGAAAAAACTATTTAGAAACCAGGGGCGGAAAAATAAAATCTTCCCTACATACAATTTAACATAAATTAACTATAATTGGCGAATTTACATATTTTTGAATCTCCACTGGCCGCAGAATACATTATTTATAAGAGCGAAATCGAGGCACGACGGCGACGATCAAAACGCAGAGCGTCCAACGGCGGCCTCCGTCCGTAACCACAACTAGTTTAAATCTGCCGTGCGCTAGTGTTCGGCGCTCTTGTTAAATGCATTTTCGTCATGCAAAACGGTCGGGAATGTTCGTAAAATCACGAGAAGTCAAGGCTTATCCGTGCGCTATTTAGATCCGCACTTTGTAGCTTAATTTAGTGATAATTTGCAATTCTTGCGTATATAGCATGGTGTCACAAGCTGATTTTTTCAGGGATGAAAGTACATGATAAGATAACCCTTATTCCGGAGGTAATACAAAATTAGACTCCACAAAAGGACACTATCATCAAAAATCGAGATAGTGGTACCATCGTATAGAGGAAAAAATACTTATTTTTTGGTCCAATGCACAATAAGGTCTTTATAGGAACTATTTTTTGATAATTATTCAAAAAAAGTCAACTTGAGGCCCATATGGCCGAAAAAAAATTTAAATGTAAATATGTCGGTTTCAACCGTGCAAAAATTTAATTAAAAAATAGTTATTTTTAAATATAACACTCAATTAACAAAAAGGGAAGGCCTAAATGAAAAAAAATATTCTTTATAAAAGTTTCGCTTATGTCTTGACAAGGTAATAGAGCGAATCCCATATTTTTTGCTTATAAACTAACAATGGTATAACAATAAATAATGAGAGACGTCATGGGTTTACGCCCTAATTAAATATGTCCAGCCTCTTCGTCTTCAAGCTACGGCTGATGCAACACATTTATTGAAAAATTCAGCTTGTGTGGAAAAAGTGGGAGGTAAATCGTTTTTTAAGGCGAATATTACATACTACTATTATAAGTATTATTCTGTATTAGACTCCAGTCGAGCCGTGAATTAATTTTTGTTTTGTTCGGTTCGTTGACCCTCGTTAATTAGCTGCATATAAACTCGTGAGTTTAGTGTACGTAATATTGTTTAGTGTTTTATATTTTTATTTATATACTATTATTCTACTGTCATGGCTAGTAGTTCGGGTTCTGACAATTGCTGTGGGGGCATAAATTCAGTTGACAATATTATTAAAAATAACTTTTCTCTATTGGATCTGAATAAAAAGATTGAAATGAAGAGGTTAGGGCGACCGATGCCGGTTTTAAAATTAGACCAAACATATGCCAAGAAAAAGGATGGTCGGTCTTTCACCAGACATTTTAACCCCCGAAATCTTGTGGCGAATGGAATTTCACTTTAAAGCTAGGAAACGGCAAAGTCGAAGGGCTTCCATCGACAAAAAGATGTTCAATAACACTTTTTTGCCATCAATCCGATATATTTTTTAATGTTTTCGAACTTCTCCTGATTTTTTTTTTAACTTTATTGATTTGTAGTTACAATAAACTGTTTTAATGGTTTACCCTTCACGAATCGATAACTACCTACTTATTAAATTCTTTTAGTGTGCAACAATTACCATTCAAGAGGGCGCCGAATTCATGTTTTTTAAACGATTTTAATGAGTTTTGGGTAAAAATTGGGCGGGGAATCCTCCGGCGGCGCCTGCAGCGAGCATCCCTCTATGCGTACGAAAGAACCTTTATAAAACGCGCACTACCTATGTAAAACCTCACGAGCCGCCACTGTTAGAAACTTAACCTAAAATAAAATTTAAAAAAAGCAACGGGGTTTGAACCCGGGCCGCCGAATTGAGACCTAACCATCTAGACCTCTCGACCACGAGGGCTCTTGCCGCATATTGATTGCATCGCGAAGACATGGCGCGATTTAGGTGCGTTAACCACTTAGGAAACGGAGATGCGCAGGTGTTGCATCCGTTTCCTACACGATTAGTGCACTCGGTTGCGCTAGCCAAATAGGCAACGTAAAAATGCGTACGGGTTAGACTTAAAAAAAGTACTCCGCGCGATTTTCGATCCGCGGCACCTATTTTGAGAACGCTCGCCCCAATCGTGGTTTTCGACCCCTAAATATTATTTCGAAGAAAAACGCTTTCATAGTTATTTTTATATTTAGGAGACGGATTTTTTTCGTATTTGGAACCTACCGGAAATTCGGCTCCTACCGGCTTTTTTTACCTATATTTCGAGCAATATTTAAGGCTAAACACTTTTATATGTATTACAATTTATATTTTAAAACTTAAACTTATTGTAACACAATATATGAAAAAACAAGCATTTCATTGAGAGGGGGGTTTGGGGAAGTCGAATCTGACCTCGGCGGGAATCTACCTCCGATAGGTTCTGCGGTAGGAGCCGGACGAGGGCGAAAAATAACTTTTTCGGAACGAGACCCAAAAAATGTCCTCCGTACGGGTTAGACTTAAACAAAAATACTCCGAGCGATTTTCGATCCGCGGCATCTATTTCGAAACGCTCTCCCCATAGGTTCCAAAAGTGGAAAATCGTGGTTTTCGACCCCTAAATATTGTTGCGAAGAAAAACGCTTTCGTAGGTATTTTTATATTTAGGAAACGGATTTTTTTTGTATTCGGAACCTAACCTAGCGAGTTCGTATTCGACACGGGGATGGAGGGCATCGGTCCGAACTCCCACCTAAAATTTTAAGTCGCTAAGTCTCCTAGGGGCTCTTAAATAGGGGCTCTTGGTGTTCTTCGACCTGGAGAGTTAAAATTCGGGTTAGGGGGTTTTCGGCGACGCCCAGTTCGAATCCGACCTCGGCGGGAACTTACCGCCGATAGGTTCCGGAAATAATCAAAATTTTTCGATATCGAAATTTTTCAAAGTTGGATCGTTTCCTTTCGTCCCTTGAAATATAATCCCAGATCGGCACCTAAATCGGTGGAACCTATCCGGCGAATAGGCGCCTGCGCGGTTTTTAACCGGTAGGTTCAGGTATAAGTAGGGTTGGGATTTTGACCGTCAAAATCTTTTGTGGTCAATTGACTGGTCAATTGACCGGTCAATTAACTAAGTACCGGTCAAATTCCTCAGTTTTGTCGAAATAAATGAAGGCATGAATAATTGCATAGAAACGTGTCTTTATTATTGAAAAAGCTAACAAAAAATAAAGAAATCATTCTAAGAAACAACAAAAACAAAAATGACACATAAATATTATATATAATACTAATCTACTTTAGTATATTTATAATGACTGTCTGGCAGTGCTGGCCTTAGCTTAGATAACGGCACATCATCCTCATCACTGAATTCACCCTCGACATTTCCTTTATATTCTTCAGATTTTTTTTTTATATTTAAAAACATGACGGTGCAGGATTCAGTGAGGCCAACTTTACTCTAATTTAACCATCTGTATCTCCTATGGTTTACGAGATCCCTGTAGAGGGCATTCTTATCTGGGACACCCTGTATATAATATATATTATACAAAATATAACCCCAAAGGAATTTTAATTTTCAAAATATGCATCTGTTTTGGATGATATTTTATTTATATTTACCAAAAAATATATAGATTATTGTGCTGGGGTCTTATCAAAGAATTACCAAAAAATTGCTTACCTTAAATTTTGCTTAAAAATGCTGTTCAAATCTTCCACAGTTGCAAACGTATTCAACGATCAAAGCACACCCACACAGACACAATTACATTAATTAAAACATCAACGTACGTAACACGTTTGGACTTGTTAGCCGCATGAAGCTTAATCGTGGTGTGGGGCGATACGCTAGGTAGTGCCGCGCCGCGGTCCTGCTTGAATTAAAAGTTTTTAATTTTAAGATTTTGACCCGGTCAAAATCTCTCCGGTCAAAATCTGTCAAAATCTCGGTCAATTGACCGCGGTCAATTGACCAGGCACAACCCTAGGTATAAGGAGATGACCTGCAGGGTCTATATTTTCATGGTAGATGTATCACATGGGCGGCTACCTGAAATTAAATCGGGGATGCCGTGGCTCGATCTTAAGGGGGGATTTTGAGGGGTAATATGGAAATCGCGTGGTTTTTGCGATTTCTGGCCAAACAGGAGCTGGGAGCGAAATTCTGACGAAACGATACTCTGCCGTGCAGAGTCTCAGTTTGCCGGTTAGTTGGTACACCCCACCACCCCCCTCCCCCCATTTCCCCAAAATTTATCGAGAAGTGGGGGAAATCGCGAAACACGTTTTTTAACGGGTAGGTTACGGTAGAAAAAGAAGAATTTCGGCAAACGGATAAAACCGTATTTTTATATCGACCTAGCCTTCATTTTGTCCCGTAGGAACCGGAACCTACCTGGAACCTATCGGCTTTTTTTTCTCCGATCGATTTGAAATTCGGCATGTGGGTTAGTTTGGGTTATATCGACCTAGCATTCATTTTGTCCCGTAGCAACCGGATCCTACCTGGAACCTATCGGTGGAACCTATCGGCTTTTTTTTTCTCCGATCGATTTGAAATTAGGCATGTGGGTATAGGACATCTAGGCTGACAAAAAAGGTTCTTCACGAAAAAAAAACAATATTCTTAGTTTTCGAGAAATCGGCCGTTTAAGTTCGAGACCGGTCGTAGCTCGAAAACTACGAGTCATACGGAAAAAATACATAACACCAAAAATATGTATCTCGACGGCCTTTAGCCCATATGTGAGTCGTCGAACTTAAAAAATATATATATTGGGTTTATTTTTTGAAAAAAGTGAACTTTTTCAAAAATAATTTTTTTACCTCTCTGTATATGCTTTTGAAAATTTTATTTTTACGTTAGTGACATGTAAATGAACCTCTTTAATCGTTTCCATCATAAAAGCGGATATTTTTTTGTCAAAAAGTTTTTCGGAAAAATCGTCTTTAAAAAAACGAGATTTTGATTAAATCGGCTATAATTCGAAAACGGTAAGAGTTAGAGGGAAACTTTAAATGTGAAAAGATGGGTCTCGTCGGGTACTATAATGTGCCGTATCCAGTTTGATCGCACGACGTTTCGTTTTCTTCAAAATTGACCAAACGTGATTTTTGTATTTTCTTTATTAGCTCGGTAACGGAAAGAGATATTTCAAATGGGTTTGCGCCAGTCTCTGCGCTGTCTTAAGGTCGATCGACAAGCTCCTATACGGTTTTTCGATAAGAGTTCAAATAAGGCAGGTATTCGATAAAATGTAATTTTTGTCCCAAAATGTAGCATTTTTCTTCAGATCTCCGCACGAAATAGGGAATTTCGTAGAGGGATGATCTTTTTAATTTCGAATATCATATGGGGGGGTTTTGGGTGCGCTGAGTTCGATTTTTGCATCGAGAAAGTCGTATGACTTTTCTGTATCAAAATATTTCGAAAACATTTGAATTTCTTGAAAAATTAATTGTTTTATTTTTACCCTAAACTTTACCTTTATCTGTTAGTCTCATATGATGAGGGTTAGAAGACCGACCTAAACGCTTTGAAACAGCACGTTCGCCTGCCGATGCAGGCGGTCTACCGATTACAGAAGACACCGCGGTTACGTTCTACTATTCTAGGAAGATAATCCGTTTGCCCCTTATATTTTGGCACAGAAAATTAGTATGACGTTCTCGATGCAGAAATGCAAAAAAATAAGGGGCAAACGCTCTTTCTTCCTAGAACAGTAGAAGGTAACCGCGGTGTCTTCTGTAATCGGTAGACTGCCTGCATAGGCAGGCGAACGTTTTGATTAATTTAAAATACGTATTTATAACGGTCTAGGTAAAATTATTATTTCGTATGTTATAGCAAAAAGTTGAGGAATTCCGTCGTAATCCCACGGAATTCCACGGAATCCCACGGAATTCCACATAATCCCACGGAATCCCATGGAATCCCACGGAATTTCATGTGCTTGTACACTGTAATTCCAAGGCGGTTTACCCCTCGTAATCATATATGTATGTAGTTTACAGGTGGAGGGATGTGAGTCTTATAGGCCATATACCTGACAAATTTACGTTGCACCTGCTCATGGCTGTGCATATGTCTAGCATAATGAGGACCCCAAACAGTTGAGCAATACTCCAGGCACGGTCTAAGCAGTGCGCAGTAAAGGATTCTAATGGATGAGATGTTATTAAAGTCTTAGGTGCATCTCTTGATAAATCCCAACATTTTCAAATCTTTGGAAGCAATATCAGTTATATGAGGGATGAATGACAATGACGAATCAAAGGCAACACCCAAGTCCCTAGACTCTGTTACTGTTGACAACTGTACATCGCTTATGTAGTAGTTCCACGGAATAGGATTTCGACCCCTTGAGAAACAAACAACCTTACATTTAGAAGCGTTAAGCTCCATTCCATTTGCATTACACCACTCAACTAATTTGCACAAGTCCGCCTGTAGGCCCGAGCAGTCTTCCAAGCTGGAGACCCCCGCAGAGATCTTGAGATCATCCGCAAAACACAAGAATTAACTTTTTAGGAAACATGAAGAAATATTGTTAATAAAAATGCCAAACAACAAGGGCCCCAAGTGAGATCCCTGAGGTACCCCAGAAGGCACCCCAATTTCCACCGACTGGAAGTTATTAACTTTAAAGATCTGATAACGATGACCTAAGTAACTACTGATCCAAGATAGAAGCGCTCCCGTAATTCCAAGCTTTTGTAACTTTGTCAAAAGGACCCTGTGATTCACTATGTCAAAGGCATTAGAGAAGTCCGTGTATACAGAGCGAACCATATCGGCCCTCAAGGTTTCTGGAAAGAAAGTCTGTATAAATGAGTAAATTTAACTCAGTGGAACGTTTAGAACGAAAACCAAATTGTTGTTCAATGATACTAGAATTTAATTGTGGAGTCAGTACCTTAGTTACCAGATTGTCAAAGAGTTTTGGTATGGTGTTAAGGTACAGGTCTGTAGTTAGCAATGTTCGCTCTGTCTCCCTGCCTCTGAATTGGAATTATATGTATATCCTACCTTCCAATAATCCGGAAAAGAGCCAGTTTTAAGTGATCCATTAAAAATTATGAACAATAGACGACACAATACAAACTACATGCTCTAAGAAGAAGCGGGAGAATACCGTCCGGTCCTGGCCCCTTTGTAATGATTAATCTGGATAAGTTCCTCATATATAACAGAAATGGTAATGCGACAATCAGGTATAGTTAAGGATGGCGTGAAAGAATCAGGGCAGAATACACACTCTGGAAGAATTCTGCCAGATCTGGACCACCCTAAACAAAAGTATCATTATAATACATCATTGAGGGCAACTCACTCTGTTTACGCTTTGAGTTAACCAGTTTCCAAAACGGCTTAATATTATTAAAGTTCACTATAGATAGTTCAGAATGTCGCACAAAATCATTGTAACTGGCCCGAGACATAGTCTTACACTGCCTCCTGAGTCTTGAGAACTCACCATAATCCTGAGGCACTCCTGACCGCTTCCACGCCTCGTGCGCTATCTTCTTCAGAAACACCAATGATTTCAGCTCGTGAGAGAACCATCTCGGGAACTTTCTGCTACTCAACCTCTTTACAGGAACAAAACAGTGGACAGCGGCATACAAAATGTCATAGAAAGTGTTAATCATCTCTTCCACAGATTTAGACCGAAGAATCATGTCCCAGTCCTGTGCACCAATATACTGATTGAGAGATTCATAGTCAGCTGACTTAAAGTCAGAAGAAAATGCAGGCCTAATGGGTAACAAGATTCCGGTGACTGATCAGCAATGTAGGGTGAAGAGCATCAGGAAGTATGATGGATTCTGCTGCAATTATCGCATCAGCAGTAGTCATGAAGACCAAATCCAGCATCGAACCATGGGAATTAAAAACATTGTTTACTTGAAACATATTTTGGTATGCACACAATGTTGGAGAGAGTCTCAATGGATTCCGATTCCTGAGCCTGCGCAATAGGACCGGACATAGCGCCATCAGATCCATAGTTATCAGGAGTTTCCCATACAGCATTTGGCAGGTTAAAGTCACCTAGGAGGCACAATTCACTGCCTCCATAAGTCTCCATTGACAGAAATTAATATATTTATCACAGTTTGACCTTGGTGGAATATAAACGGCTCCAATGAGCAGCCTGTAGCTCCATTGCCAACGACAACGAATTGATGAATCACAGATACAGCTGTTAATACTTTTATGTACCGCTATCAGTACACCACCGTCTCGGGAGGCAGTACTAGTAAAAGCGGAACGATTTAATCGGTAAATATTGTAGTCTTGCAAACCCAGTTCGGCATCATGAATACCTACACACAGCCAAGTCTCAGCAAAAACAAGCATTTTATGTACACATAACGTGACCGAAGCCAAGAGGATGCTCAGACTGGTCAGCTTAGTACGTAGGCCACGAATATTTTGGTAGTATACCTATAAAATATTTTGGACTGTTCACATGGGCTGGTTGGAGTTTTTTTTGTATGATTACAGGAATTCTCTTATCGAATCTCAGTATAGATTCCCCTAGATAATCGATCCTGCAATTCCGCCCGCTTTTCTTCCTCGAGTTCCCTGTGTTAAGTCTATGCTGACATTAATATTCCTATCCTTGAGTTTGGTACGTTGTCTTACAATGGAGTTTACCTCATTTTGGTTCGAGAGAATAACCTTGATATATGATCTTATCATTCTGTACTTTTTAAGATAATTTAATTAACTATGTATAATTATTTTTTTAAGTTATTTTACTTCTTTTATTGCTGGTTTTAGTTGTTTTTTATATTTATTTATAGAGGCTGGATATATGAAACATCAATGCTTCAACTACATATTATAAACAAACATTTACTTTTTCTAAAAAAAATTCTATTTATTAAATACAAATTTCAATTATTTTTTTTTTGTTATTTTATGTAATTATAGAATACGACATTAACATAACAATTAAAATACCTTCGTCTAGCCTTGAGTGTGGATATTAAATTAATTACGAGGGTGATCCAGAAACTTCACCTTTGCTGTGAAGCCGGCGTCAAACGTTCATAAGTCCACAAACCAGTTGAAGAAATTTAAAAACCCAGCTGGAGCTAGCGGATTCAAATGATCAAGTTACACCTATTACATTTTAATGTCTAGAAATAATAAATAATTGGAAAAAATTAGCCTGATAAACAATGACAGGCGCTGATAAGCGGTTATTTAATTGACGCGAAATCGTATTTACACAATCCTAGTTTCTTTGATATTATTTTTATTTTTATCCGTCTAAATAACCATCTAAAATCTTCCTTTTTTTTGAAACGACCGTTTCGATGTATTGCCGAGCGAGCAATCGCCAGACACCACACTCTAATTAAACAAGTCATAAATTAGTGGCTCTCCGATAAAAAAAATCATCTAATAAGCGTTCGGCCTTGAACTCGATGTTCCCGACTTATTTACATAAACAAACACATTTTAAATATTTAAATGTATGCTTTTTCGTACTCGAATCCAAAGCTCGACGAAAAATGCCCTTGTCGGGGCATTTTTCTGTTTTAAGTAGACAAACAGTTTGTCGCAATGTCAGAAATGTTCATATATGTAGTACTGTACTTGTGAAAGTGCCACCCTATGTATTACTGCATTTTAAAATAGTACTCTCAAAGAGAAATTCAACGGTATGTAACAACATGAGTCTCTAGACTCGCCGTTTCGAACCTATTGGTCGTTATCTTCAGAAAATTACCATTATTCACCTCAGTGGACGTCGGCGATCAGTCTGGCCCATCGGATTTTATTCACAACAGATCGAAATAATTCTATTGATGTCATACCATTGTCGCAAGTTTCTTAGCCATGATATTCGACGTCTTCCTTGCGATCTTTTTCCATCGAATTTACCCTGCATTATAAGTTGAAGCAGCTTGTACTTCATGTTGTTTCTCATGATATGCCCAAAGTATGACAGTTTTCGTTGTTTCACCCTTTTCAGCAGTCCTCTGTCTTTTCGCATGCGCAGCAATATAGCCTCGTTGGTCACATGATGAGTCCATGAAACTCTCAGTATACGACGATAGCACCACATCTCGAAAGCTTCGATCCGCTTACAAGTAGCCTCGGACATCATCCATGCTTCTGAAGCACTGAAAACACACAGAATCTCAAGATTCGTGTCCGAAGATGAAGACTCAGGTTCATGCTACAGAGAACCTTTTAAATACGGTTGAATGATGATTGTGCTTTTTCAATCCTTACTTTGATTTCCTAAGAATGGTCCCATTTCTCATTCAAACTTGCTCCTAAGTATGTTATTGTGTAGTAGGGATCCATTCACGAAGAATTGGGCATTGATGTCGTTTTTACTGACTATCATAATTTTAGTTTTTGATATATTCAACCGCATGTTAAATTCTTGACATATGTCGACCACTCTATCGATCAGTCTTTGAAGTCCTTCAGCGCTGTCAACAATTAATACGGTCTCATCCGCATATCTCAAATTGTTAACATTTTCTCCATTTATCAAGATGCCATCCTGTTCATCTTCAGTGCTTCTCTGAAAAGTCTTTCTGAACATACATTAAGCAATAGAGGTGATAGTACACAGCTCTGTCTGACACCTTGCTTCACGGAAAATTCCGTCGACGAACCGTCATCCACTCGAACACACGCTGTTTGCTGCCAATACAATTTAGCTATAATACGGATATCTCTATCATCAAGTCCTGACTGATTTAGAATTTGGATTAGCTTATCATGGTTAACTCTATCGAACGCTTTCTCAAAATCAATGAAACAAGTGAAGACATCGCAATTTACGTCCCTGGCCCTTTAAATTAAAACATTTAAACTAAACAGTGCCTCTCGAGTACCAGGCGTCTCTAAATCCGAATTGCGTGCCTCCAGCTTCCGGTATATGCGTTCGTAAATAACCTTAAGGAAAACCTTCAAGAAATGGCTCATTAGGCAAATAGTACTGTAATCTTCGCATGTTTTGGCTGTAGGCTTTTTAGGAATTGGTATAAATGCCGACAGTAGCCAGTCCTTAGGAATATTTCCGGTTTCATAAATTTGGTTAAATAGATCCGTGATAATATCCAGATGCACTTCATCAATAAGTTTAAGCAGGACTCTAAGAACTTCATCTGAACTTGGTGCTTTCTTGTTCTTCAGTCTTCTTATTTCTTTAAGAACCTCCCAACGGGTAATGGGAGGTCCGGCTTTTACTGGAGTTTCCGTGATAACTGAAGTTCGATTTTCATCGTCGTAAAAAGTATGTATGTATTGACAGTGCTTGTCCATTTACATCGGTGACAATGCCAGTTTGTCTGGAAATGCGCATTTCAGCGGCTTCTTTTAATTTTTTGTGCATATTAAGTACTTATGTCATGTTTTATCTAGTTCTTCTATTTTGTTACACGCCGTTTTCTATCCGTTGGATATAGGCCTCTCTCATATTTTTCCAGTTTTCCCTGTTCTGTGCCACTTGGTACTAGTTAAGTCCGGCTGTTCTTTTGATGTCATCATACTATCTTTGTTGTGGTCTGCCGGTGCTTCTTTTCTTCCCCCAAGGTCTCCATCTTGTTGTTTTTCCGCTCCAATTGGTTGTATTTCGGGTAACATGTCCGGCCCAGTTCCGTTCAAGACTACCTATTCGCCTCGCTATATCTTCAACCTTGGTTCTATTTCTTATCCACTCATTGGTTTTATGATCTTTAAACGTTATTCCTAGCATTTTCCGTTCTATTGATCTTTGGTGTATCTTTAATTTATTTAGGATTTTCTTTGTTAGAACCCACGTTTCACATCCGTAAGTTGTTACTGGGAGAATGCATTCCATGTAAATCTTGGTTTTTAGTTTGAGGGGTAGGTTGGAGTTGAAGACGTGTCGCATCTTCCCGTAGGCCGCCCATCCTAGATGTAATCTATGGTTAATTTCAAGTTCTTGATTGGTCTTTCCCAATGTTATTTTTTGACCTAGGTAGACATAATAAGAGTTCACTTTCTCTACTTGTTGTCCTAGCACACTTATACTTATTTTTGTCCGTTAGTTTGTCATGAATTTGGTTTTAGAAATGTTCATTTCTAGGCCTACTTTTCTTGCTTCTTGTTGTAGTTCTATAAGCATGTGTTCTAATTCTTCACTGTTTGGGGCAAAAATGGCAATGTCATCAGCAAATCTTAGGTTACTGAGTTTTTCTCCCGATATATTAATTCCTCTGTCTTCCTAGTGTAGGCTTTTGAAATCATCCTCTAGCACCAGTGTAAACAATTTGGGTGACACAATGTCTCCTTGTCTAACGCCTCTTTTAATCAGGATTTCGTCAGTGTCTTCATGTAGCCTTACTTTCATTTTTGAGCGGTCATTTAGTGTCTGTATAATGTTAATATATCGTTGGTCTATTCTTGCATTTTTCATTGACCTGATAATTGCCCAAAATTCAACTGTGTCGAAGGCCTTTCTAAAGTCTATGAAGGCGATCCATATTGGGATGTTATATTCCGTTGCTTTTTCGTTCAGTATCCTTACGGTGTGGAGATGTTCTATTGTACTCACGCCTTTTCTGGAGCCCGCCTGCTCAGAGGGTTGGTATGTGTCAAGTATGTATTCAAGGCGGTTTGTTATTATTCTCATAAATAACTTGTAGATCTGTGATAGCAGGCTGATTGGTCTATAGTTTTCTAGGTTGCTTGGATCACCTTTCTTATATATCAGTATGACTATCGCGGTGTTCCAATCCTTTGGTCGATTAGGCATGTATTAAATAGTGATTTAAGCTCCCTTGCCAGTAGGCTTTTCCACCTTCCTTCATTATTTCCGGTATGATGTTATCGTCACCTGCTGCCTTTCCGTTTTTTAATTGGTTTAGAGCTTTCTGAATTTCTTCTTCTTCAATCTCTGGTAGATTCTCGGAGCCAACATTACATATCCTGTTTTTCTGGTCATTGTTTGCTCTTCTGGCATCCTCATTGTCTATTTTGTCTATCCTGTGTCGAACACCTCTGTTACCTGGAGTATCTCTCTTCGATCCACTGTTATGTTACCCTGTCCGTCTCTCAGTTTGATCATTTCTTTTTTATGTGCGTTTTCTTTATTAAATATGTTCAAGCCTCTGTTTTCATCATACAGCATCTCGACTTCTTCATCCTCATGGCTACTTGTTAGTGCATATATTTGAACGACTTTAATTGTTATATTGGAGTTAATCTTAAGTGTTATGTATATTACTCTATTTGATATGGCTTTAAGTATTTGAAGATTTGGGGAAACTCATTTGTTGATAATGAAACCCACACCACCTATACTATTGTCTTCTCTTCCTTTGTAAAATAGGATATATCCTGATCTTAGTCTAATAGATTCCTCACCTCTTCTCCTTGTTTCTGATATTCCCAGAATATCCCAAAAATCTCATATTATAAAATATATATAAATTGTACCCAAAAGAAAACCTGGGGTAAATAAATCAATCCTTTGAATGACTATCAACTCATGTTCCATTCAAAAATTAAATAAATGAATTCTGCCATTAGCGTGACAATTATTCGTTAATTTTAATTATAAAATGTTCGCACTTCTGCTACTTCTCAGTGCCACATTTAATGTTGCGCATTAAAGAGGAAATATAAGAAATATTGCAACGGAATTTAGGACAAAGAATAAAATAGTATTTTTAATAATAACAGGATATTAATCACTTTTATTAGGCTATACTTCGTTTTAAGATAAATATCTATATCGGTTATACGAGTTGTGAAGACCAAAATATTAACATTATGTTTATTTTTAGGAGAGCGCCATTAACTGCGAAAACGAATTTACTAAATTATCGCGTTGAGCAAACTTAGCAGTTATACTTTGTAAAAAAAAATATTTCATTAATAAATTATTTTTCATTGATTAAATCGCGATCTTACAACCGTTTTGCTGAATATATTTAGCTTAAGTTCTATATTCAACGTGTAACGAATTTGTGTCAGTTTGTTAATGATTGCCAACTTGACCCAATTAATTTTATTTGTTCTGTCCTTTTTTAGCCTATTTGCCACGCTCTTTTTATCTACTAATTTTATTTAATTATTTTTACCTCAAATTAGAATAAACTGAGAGTATACAAAGTTAAAAGAAGTTGCAATTGATTATGCATAGGCCAGAGCGTGCAAAAAATATCGGTGAGTAGGGGGGGGGGGGGTTTTTATAAAACGGCGCCATCAACTTGTAGCCAACACAAGTCAGAAAATTCCCATGTTGTAATATAGAAGTCGTGTTGGCTTAGGCTTCACAACGGAAAATATAAATAATAAAATCAGCGGAGGCCGCCAGGAGTTTGCCAATAAAAATCAGAAGTTCAGTCAATTTAAAATAACGATAAATAAAAAAACGATTCAATTATCGAGATCAAATAATTCAAATCAATTATATTTACTTCCCTTTTGGAGTACTAATACTAAATATAACAAATGAAACAAATAGATAAGTGAAGAAAAAATCGGTATGATAAATGTTTTAAGTTAAACGAGAAGAGTATTAATATATCCATTAAAAAATGTAAATTGGTCCAAAACTCTAAGTATGCTTGTAAAAGAACGGAAAAATAATAATAAAGAATAAAGATTCGAAGGCTTTTGGTATAAATTAACCAGTAATTAAATATAGATGTATAAAAAGACAAAATCTCTCAGGGTTTGATCCGCTGATCTGATCTATGGGATAGCTCTTCAGGCAATTCCCAGAAGGAAATGTACACGATCAACGATCATGAAGGATTCTTCCGTCGAAGAAGGTAAGAAAGACTTCACGTTATCAAAAAAAGGAACACTTCTTCACTTGAAGGACTCTTCACGCAGTAACAAACAGAACAAACGTCCTTAGCCGTAGAAGGACTTTTCGGATAGCCAGAAAAAAACCCTGTAAAACATAAACATATTTAAGGTTTCTACTTAAAACACAAGGCAAGAAACATTTACAGGGAAGAAGAAATAAAATGCCAAAGAAAAATCAGACAAGTCAACATTTTACGATGAGACATAACCTCTGCATTGAAAATTAGAAATGAATTAACAAACTATCCACGCTAAATTAAGGAATCACAAAATGGCAACACGTAAAAAAAACCGAAAGCAACTCGCCAATAATATACAAACGGTAACTGAAAGATACGGCCTAAGACCAAAGAATATTCTAAGTAGAATATTTTTTGCTAAGACTCAAAATAGTCGGACTTCTGAAAAGTAGTCCGCTTATGAAGATCAGGCCATGCGAAATTTTAATAGAATATCCAGATGAACCATTTGAACCACGTGTTTCCTCTGCCACACAACACAGTTGCTCCTAAAACTTGCCTGATAATAAATATTTACTTTTGTTTAAGGCATGCACGTATGGGGATCCCTTTTACGGATGGCAAACGAAGTAAAAGATATTGCCAAAAAAAAGATGGTCATAATACGACAACGAGATGAAAGCGAAGAATTAATTAGGATTAATTAATGAGAGAATATTACTATTCTATGTATTTACTATGACAATATATGATAATATTATTCTTATGAGTGCCTTATTTTGAAATTTAGGTAATATATTGTCACGGCTAGCAACTATCCGAATGTTTTTGTGCTACCCTATAGAACTGGCCTTGCCGCGTCTATGTACGAGTCATCGCCGGCCGCGAAGATTCAAGATCTGTGGAATTATCTCGATGCCCTGGTCGAGAATCATATAGAGTGGCCTCGCTTCTTCCCTAGTATTCGTGATAGATTTGAGATTGTATATAAGTAGCAGACCTAAAGCGTGTTGAGTTAGTTAAGTCTTGTGCATTTACTGTCAGAATAAGCGGAAATACCGAGCAGATAATTTTTGGGAAGTTGGAGAAGGATTTTGGAGACTGCATCGGACTTATTCTACATCACGATTTGCCTTGCAAACCCGTCATAGGCAAAGCACTAGTCAAAACCGACGGCGACGGTGAAATACCGATAAGGATAGCAAATATTTCATCCAATTCAGTGGGTAACCAGTTGTGAAACGCTGTCAGAAGTAACACCCTCAACATCACCTAAGCAAGTCGTAGAACATTTCCAGAAGTCGTGGCATCATCTGACTTCCGAAGAACTGAAGAAAGCTACACAATTTATCAAGGAGCAGAGCACAGCCTTTGAAAGGAAAAATGGCAATACTGGAAGAACGAACATAATAAAATATAAAATCGCCATTGGAAGTGCTCACCCCATACGGCAGCATCCCCGGAGATCACCAGTGACGAAGCAGCAAGAGGTTATCACATTAGTGGACAAAATGCGTGACGATGGAATTATTAAAGAGTCATCAAGCCCATAGTCGTCTCCTGTTGTCTTAGTGACCAAGAAGGATGGGACTACCAGATTCTGCGTGGACTATAGAAGGCTCAATTACGTCACCAAGAAGGACAGCTATCCACTTCCCAGAATTGGCGACACGTTGACGACACTAGCAGGTTATCATTGGTTTTCAACACTCGATTTAAAGAGCGGCTACTGGCAAGTAGGCATTGACGAACAAGATAAGGAAAAGACTGCCTTTTCTACCGAAAGTGGTTTATATCAGTTTAAAGTTATGCCCTTCGGACTATTCAATCCCCCGCTACTTTTGAGCGTCTTATGGAAGTTGTTCTACGAGGCCTCACTTGGAAGACATGCCTGGTCTATCTTGATGATATAATGGTAATGGGAAAAACTTTCGAAGAGCACCTACAAAACCTGCATGAAGTTTTTACTAGAATCAAGAATGCTCAGCTCTTACTGAATCCAAGGAAATGTTTTCTTTTCCAACAAAAGTCGGATTTCTCAGGCATGTCGTGTCATCAGAGGGAATCCAAACCGACCAACGGAAGATTACAGCAATCAAGGACTGCCTTCGTCCTCGCGACAAACATGAACTGCGGAGCTTCCTTGGACTATGTAGGTACTTATTATAGAAGATTTGTTGAAGGATTTGCAAATATAGCTGCACCTCTACATAAACTCACTGAAGAACGAGCAAATTATAACTGAGATCATAACTGTGATTCTGCGTTCAGGAAATTAAAAGCGGCTCTATGTTCTAGTCCAATATTGGGATATCCCGAACAAAAGAGTAAATTTGTATTGGACACAGACGCAAGCAACACCGGCATCGGAGCAGTTTTATCGCAAGTACAAGCAGGGGAAGAACGAGTTATCGAATACTACAGTCGAACACTTTCGAAACCTGAGCGGAACTACTGTGTAACCCGAAAAGAGCTTTTGGCAATAGTACGGTCTGTTGAGCATTTCCATCCAGATATTGATGGAAATGCTGAACAAGAATTTCTGATAAGGACTGATCATGCAGCATTTAAATGGCTTTTGGATATGAAACAGCCTAAAGGACAGGCAGCCAGATGGCTTGAAAAGTTACAGCAATATAACCTTAAGGTTAAGCACAGGACTGGAAGAAGCATAATAATGCAGATGCTTTATCCAGAAGGTCATGCGAGGATAATTGTAAGCATTGCCAAAGAATAGATGAACGAGAAGGAATTACTCCCATTAGGCAAATGAAATTTGAGGTTGATCAGCAGTGGACCACAAAGCAACTTAAAAAGGACCAGCTTGAGGATTGTGAAATAGCACTATTGCTAAAAGCTAAAGAAGAACATCGACCAAGACCAAGCTGGAGACGCTTTGCTTTTAAAACTCTGTGGACGCAGTGGGAAATGGACTTCTTAAACGAGCCTGGGTAATCGCCGATGGAAAAGTAGTGAAGACAAAGTTAGTGGCACCAAGGAGGAAGATATCGGAAGTTCTGGAAGAAGTTCATAATGGAAAGTCTGGTGCTGATCTTAGAGTGAACAAAACGATTGACAAGGTCCCCGATAGATTTTACTGGGTCAACTACTGCCAGGATGTGAAATCGTGGTGTCGGCAGTGCTCAACCTGTGCCGCAGGTCAAGGACCCAAAACAAGATCTAGGGAAAAAATGAAATAGTATAATGTGGGCCTACCGTTTGAACGTATCGCCATTGACGTAGCTGGTCCTTTTCCAGAAACAAATAACGGTAACAAGTACATTTTAGTGGCAATTGACTACTTCAGTAAATGACCTGAAGTATTTGCGTTCCCCAATCAAGAAGCTGTTACCATAGCAGAGGTTCTCGTGAATAACCTATTCAGCAGATTTAGTGTTCCGTTAGAGCTCTGAGTGCAGCTCTAACAGAACAACGGAAAAAAATCTTTATAAAAAAAAAATTAAAAAAATGGGAAAATTTTTTAAAAACATAAAAAAATGTTCGGAAAGTTAATAAAAGTATTATAAAACACAATAAAGAAAAAAATAAACAAAAAAAACTTAGAGAAACGCGGATTTCGGCGAAAAAAAAAACGCAAAGAAATGGAAGGATAATTAAAAAAATCGGGGCAAAAGTTTAGAAAAATAGCTTAAAAAAAGAATCTCAATCTCTAATATCTCTTTGAAATGAAATAAAAAAAAAAATAAGAAAAGAACAACAATTGATCGTTAAGTTAATAAAAATATTATAAAACGAAATAAAGAAAAAATATTAAACAAAAAAAAGTTATGAGAAACGCGGATATCGGCGAAAAAAAAGTTGAAAAATGGAAAAAAAATAAAACAAAGTGTCGAAACCGGCGGCAAAAGTTGAGAAAAAAAAGCTTTAAAAAATGGCTTGGGTCTGAATGTTTTCCTTTTTTTATAATTTTTATCCTTGAGGAAGTGCTAATAAAGACCAAAACATTAGGAAAAATATAAATCTGGTTTTCTTTACAGAAGCCCTTGCTCCACTAAACATTACACATGCCTTTTAAGCTTTCTTCTATCCTATAGGGCAGATGTTTTCTTGTTATTTCAATTAGTTGTTCCTTCTTCTTCAACGTTACTAATTTTACGGTTTTCTATCGTGCATATTCAGACTGTTTTTTAATATATGCGAAAGTTCGATTTTTTCCTCTTTTACCATGAACGCATCTTCTACAGCCCTGTCAATTTCAAATATTTGTCTTGTGTGTAATGGTCCTTAATCAACTTTTTAGAAGTTAGTTTGAAGCAATATTTTACAACACTGCGTTTTCAGTACATTAGTGCTAAATTTAGTACAATTCATTAGGCGAGTAGTAGATTAATGGGACAACATCCGCTTCCAGGCGGGGCTCTGTGACGTCAAGCTGTTATTAACATGTTTTTTAGTAGCTAATGTAGTAGATTAGAGAAATGCATGTAATATTGGTAATTTTCATTGATGAATCAAACAGTTGCACATTTAACCTTCATCATTAAATAATTTTTATTAACTGCCTTTGTAATTAACAAACTTTCTTTTAGCTAAGTTTCCATTTAACAGTTAGAGCTAATGCTAGTTAAAAAAAATGCATGTATTAGTGATTTTCATTGATTGATATATATGCACACTATACCTTTATCATTAAATAATTTTTATTAACAGCCTCTATCATTAAGTTGTTTGTTTGTTTGTTTGCTCTTTGGTCGAAATTTAGGAACTCTAATCGACTTTTTCTTCAAGTATGAAATTCCCATTAAACTCTCTTTTCTTAACTGCATTGTAGTTACTAGCTTTCTTCTACTCATACCATTCTTTCAACTGCTTTCCTATTGTAGCTTCGATTTCTTAGGCAGCATATTTGAAATTGAAGATAAAATCATTCATCGCTTTTACAAACGAGAATCCGAAAGTAAAAACGCTAAGAAGATGAATGATTTCAAGCGATGTGGATCTGATGTTTTGTAAAAGAAATATTTAGAAAATTACCTACACGTTGGGGTTAATCAAAACCGAGCTTTTTTCCAAAACTGTCATTTCTGCTTGTCATACCCTTAGGTATATTTACATTGGATTTAAAGTTTGGCACATCATAATTTAAGTCGTATTAATTCAAGTTGCGTAAAAGCCAAACATTGATATTTAGGTAATGGAACCGAAAAGAAGTACCTTATATGTCCAATCTTTCCAATGTCAAAGCAGACTTGGCCTTTGAAACGAATGCGAACGAGGTTTTAAATACAATATAATTATTATTGTTTTTATAGTAATGAGATGTAAGATATCTTCGGTATTCTGAAAATTCACAAGCTTTAAGGAAGAATCTCAAAGGAACAAATTATTGTTATGCAAGAAAGTTGGCACTTTATCGAAACAAAGATGGTGCCCATAAAAAGTACAAAATAAATAAAACTGAGATGGGAAAGTTCGAATGAAACATATACCTACCTTCTGATAATGCCGCTGATATGGCTAAATCCTGTTATAATATGGAACTGCTTAAGGGAGGTTTGAAGACTGGCAACAAAAGGGGAAGCAAGTGGCTATTTTACCCCAAACAGATTTAATTTAAAAATCCTTTTTCTCTGTAGAGCCCCATTTCTACACCGAGAGCCTTTGTGTAAATTATTTTAAAGAAGTAATGTAGTTCGTTAAAAGTCAGTAGGCCTAAGAGAAATCAAAGATTTTACTAGCAAAATTCTCGAGAAAAGCAGAAAATCAAAATTATTTACTAATGAAGGTACGACATTAGAAATCTAGGCTGAGAAACCAATAAGTACGAATTATTTTATTTTTTTTAGGTTTCGTTAATAGCTGGAGTTTTTGGGGCGTACAGAGGAGAAGAAATTACATGAGAATTATTGAAAGTATAGAGGATTTAGGTAATTGCATCAAAATTCGTATACCTAACACAAAGACAACACGCGACCCATGCAGGAAATTTACGATTACTCATAAGGTAACATAGATGGCATACATTTAGTGGACACGTTCCGAAATTGTACTCGATTGCGCCTAGCATGCACTGACCGCCCACTTTTACACATTTAATGGAATAATAATGGCACTTTTTGCTTTAGCGGATTCTGAAGAGAATCCCCAACAATGACGTCACAATGCGTAATTTTCAACCGAGGTTTAATGCGGTAGCTGGAAAAATTGAATTGTAGCCGAGGTATAGATACAAAACGTACGCACTAGAAAATAACCAAGAGTAGCAATGAAAGTAATAGGTGAAAAGAAAATAGAAATAACAGATTTAGGAAATGAGTTCCATAGTGTTCCAAGAAATATGATTCTCATTACTGATAAGTAAATTTAAGAAAGTCTTACCTTTGACACTTTTTGCCCAAAAGTTCAAGGAAGTTAGAAAGT
>JAEQML010050785.1:0-46934 GCA_016904865.1 Pissodes strobi
TCATTCTAAATAATAAGTTTATAGTTAGTAGCTGATAGCAATATTGTCATCACACGTAGAAAAATACATTACTAATCAAATATAATAATAAGAAATCGCCTTTAACACGACTTAAAATGACGTCCTCTTCTTACCTGAGATCAAGTCCTTCTCGTTTCCAAAGCCTATCCATAATTTTTAACATTTGTAGCGTCAACATATCTTGCCTAAGATCATCACCATTCTTAAAAATAATATAAATATCTTCACCATATCCATCCGAATTTTCATAAACTATCCATAGAGGCTTCATTTTACTATCCATAACTCTACATTTTTCTACCCTGCAATAATAAGTAATCCATCTGCAGTTGTTTAACATGTATTAAAATATCCCAAGGCAAGAACTGAGGACTGTTCGACCATCATCGGTCGTCCAGTATTCTCCCAATATCTCCTTACTCTCCTCAGGCGACCAAAATTCATACTTTCTTATCTTACATCATCGAGGGTTAAAATTACACTACGCTGGAAGTTATACCCATTTGAGAAAGGTAGATCAATGATTGGGTTACTAATGACGCGAAATTTTGACTTTAAAAGTGATACCATTTTATTTTGTATCAAAATTACGAGTGTTTTGAAAAACCTGTAAGAAAATCAGCAAAACAGCTAATTTTTATACCTGCTTACTTCCATCAATCTGTTAGACGTCTTCTATAACTGAAAGATAATAGGTAAGTAATAATTACAAACTTCGCTCTTTTATGAATACAGATAGTTTTAAGAGAGCTATTCGGTTATGTGTGAAACCGATGTGATTTTTTGTTTTATTTTGACACTATTTTATTTCGCATTGTAATAATAAAATTTAATTTTATATTTGTCAGACTACCAACAATTGTAAAAATAGAGGCAGTTAAGTATATAAATAAAGTCTTGAGATAAAAGTAAAATATAGTTTTGATAGTTTTACAGTGGGAGTGTGACGGGACAGATTTTCAAGTTCGTTTATTCATTCACCGAAATGTCGAGAATCAAAAGAAGTTCTTCATGTTATCAGTATTTCGTTATTATCGATCCATATGAAATTATATATTCGTCTGGTGGCATCTACCACACGATAGATGAAATGGCGATCGAGTGGATTGTAGCGATCTAGTCTTTTAATTTAAAATATAATATTGGCGTGGTTTTCTTCCATGCAATTTTCTTTTAGTGATGTTACTGCGTCCTAATTCTAGAAAGTCGTGTCGCCATTCGTTCGCTATGACATGGCGATAGCTAAAGTTTATTCTAGCATGTTCTTTCTTAATCAATGTTGGGTCGAATAAGTATTTCCTTTCGGCTAACTCGTGTAATTAATTAAAATAGGCTTCGGTATGTCAAAATCCGGGGATTTTATTTTGGAAATCGACTAGAAAAATCGTTGGATCAGACAGGTGATATGCGGGTTGTGTTTCGATTGGTCGGTCGAAATCTTGAGGTGGGGATTTTAGAGGAAGTTTCTTTGCCTGCCACGTGTTTTGGTTCCTTGAAATTTCACGAGCGGGGCTTTTCATAAATCGGCCATTGAAGTTACAGTGTCAGCGTCGTGGTGGAAGTTTCTGATTGATTTGCCCTTGTGGGATTATCCACCCGACCCATATTTGAGTTTCAGGCCTTACCTTTACCTCATCTTATGAGATTTAGTACTGCTTTTGTCGGGTGAGTTGATTTTGCTTTTTTAGTGTCGCCAAAATTTCATCCCACGTGAATAGTCCATAATTCGGTTTTAATTCTTTTACAGAAGCTTTTCCCGTCACCATTCGAGGCAGCCTAGCTGATTTCGGCATTAAGCGGTCAACAAACCCTTCACAGGTAAAATATTGTTATTTTCTGATTATTTTATTTGGAATTTTAGTGTATTTGCTCAGTCTGTAAATTAAATGAAGAGTACAGGCTGCGTGCAAGTACGAAACATAGTAATGAAACAATCTTTGTGTATCATGCAAAAATTTAATCCAAAGGGACTTCTATAAAGAGCGTAACAGAGCGCTTTCGGCCGTAGCCATCATCAGTGTTACCTGAAAAAGTATGTAAAATAACCCCTGTCACTGGAGAGTCAAAGACTGTTGTCGAGCTGAGGCAATATTATTTTTAGTAAAGAATATGATAAAGTGAATCACTGTTACGTTCAGTTATAAATTTGTTGTAATTTTTTTAAATTAGAATTTTTAAAGTGGGTCAATTAAAGTTATAATTTTAAAACTATGATTTTTTATTTATTTTTTGTGCGTAAAAATAAAGCAAATGGTGGACATCTTTTACTTACTTGTCAGTGGAAAAATGATATATCTATGGAGATAAACAAACAACACAAATCGACAATGGTCACAATTGAATTTCACATATAGTACGTCGTATTGTTGAGAAAATGGTTCAGATTAAAATCCTTAACTAGACAAAATTAAAAGAAAAGCACTCTAATAAAAATCTCAAAAGCAAGCAGGAAGGAAACTCCAATTTCAAAGAAGGAAAGCTTTGACAACTTTACATGCATACAGACAGGCAATAACTTCATCTATTCTGCCTATATATCACCAAACTGCTCTATGCAAGTTTTCGAAGAATTCCTAAACACACTTTTCCTTAACATTGGACAAAAACTAACAAAAAAATCAAATAGAGTCATTTTGTGCGGTGACTAACTCAAAAAATGTGGCATGGGGAGGTACTAGAACCGACGCCAGAGGAAAACCACAACCATAATGTACCACGGATTAATAATTCTAAACGACTGAAAACTCCCAACTCTGTCCCGAACAACTGGATCGTTATACATTGACCTAACTGTCGGTCGCTTCGGAAAATGTTTTTAAAGCAGGGATAACTTGGAGAGTACTAGAAGAAGAAAGCCTTAGTGACCCTCGCTTCATATTTTTCGAAACTGGCAATAAAAAAAGAAAATAGACTTACATAAATTATTACGCTGACACAGATATGCTAAAAAAAGGCTTTGAAGAACTAAAAAGAAACAATTCTGAACTGGACATAAAACAACAAATAGAAAAAATACAAAAAATATACCGGACATCTGGCAAAAGACTTCGCACAAATGAAAATTACCAACTCCCATACTGGTGGGATGAAGAAATCAGCCGAAAAATCCAAAAAACCAGAGAAGCAAGAAGAAACTTTTTAAGAGAGACACAAGACGACAGAAACAGAGATATTCTATAATCTATATACAAAGATGCCAGGCGTGAACTAGCAAAATAATAAAAAAGCAGAAAAAAAAACAAATGGAAAGAACTCTGCAACAAACTAGAAGACGACGTATTCGGGCAAGCCTATCAAATAATAAAAGGACAAATGAAACAACAACCGCCTAAAATAGCACTATCCGAAGAAAAAAAAAAGAAATCTTTAATAAACTTTTTGTTACCAATCCCCCAGAAAAAATCGCGAAACTAAATTGCGAAACCGCTCCGCCTGCAGTTACAGATGCGGAGCTGCTGAAGGACGCATCAAACTAAGGAAATCGCCTGGGCCGGACATGATGCTACCCGAACATGCTAAGATGCTTATATCGGAAAACAGGGACTTTTTCTGTTCTTTATACACAAAGTGTATTAGAGCGAGCTATTTTCCTGACGAGTGGAAAAAGGCTAAACTAATCCTACTGGAAAAACCTAAAAAAAAAACGAACACAGCGAAAAACCTACCGACCCATATGCCTTTTGGACATTCTGGGGAAAACACTTGAAACCATCTTAAACGAGAGACTCAAAACATAAATAGAAAGAAACGGTGGACTTAACCCAAATCAATTTGGATTTACAAAAGGAAAATCCACAATAGATCCTATCAAAAAAATTGTAAGGAAGGTCAACAGGGTCCCCACGAAGAACGTGAGCCTCATCTGCATTGACGTAAAAAATGCGTTTAACACGGCCAAATGGGACATTATTGTTACAGCACTAAAAAAACGTGGTATTGACAACTATCTGATCAACATGATAATATCATACTTTGAAAACCGTAAAATACAATTATCCAGAGAAAATACAAGCGTCGTTGAGGGCGGGCGTCCCACAGGGATCCGTCTTAGGACCCACCCTCTGGAATATAATGTATGACAGCGTCATGCAGGAGTTCTTTGACCTTCTCATAGAGAGTTATGCTGATGATTTAGCAATATTAATCAGAGCGGCAACAGTGAAACAGACCATCGATCCAGGCAACAGAGCATTACATAGAATCAGTCAATGGATGGCCAGAAACGGACTAAGCGTTGCACCGCAAAAAACATCGGCAGTGGTATTCTCAAGGAGTTATGTACACCGAAGAGAAATCAGATTTAAGATGGACGGCTACGACATAGTTCCCCAAAAGACCATGAAATATTTGGGAGTTACATTGGACTACTGTTTAACTTTTAGTTCGCATATAAATTCAGTTGCAGAAAAAGTGGAAAAAACAGCAAAAGCCCTAAACGCAATTCTCCCAAATATAGGAGGTCCATCCAGTCTCAAAAGAAAGGTCATGGCTATGTCCATGCAATCCATTGCCTTGTATGCAGCTCCAGTATGGCACGAATCATTAAAAATTAATAGAAACCAAAATAAGCTTTTATCTTGCCAAAGAAAATTTGTTCCGAGGTGTATAAGCTCATACCATATGGTGAGCGTGGACGCAGCCTTAGTGATTGCTGGCCTAGTACCAATTAATCTTCTAGCAGATGAAGGAGCTAATATATACAAGAGAAACAGGGCACAAAACCTATCAGAGCAAGCAAAATCAAAAATAGCTTTAGAAGAAAGAGAAAAAACATTGGAAATATGGCAGAAAAACTGGTCAGCGGCAGCGGGACAACCAAACGAAAAAGCTAAATGGACAAGACAATTAATACCGGATATAAGGGTGTGGGTAAGCAGGAGATGCGGACAGGTAGTTTACAGTACGACACAATTTCTAACAGGATACGGCTGCTTTGGGAGCTATCTATACAAATGCAAAAAAAGACAATCACCTGCTTGTATGTACGGAGATGCAGAAGTAGATGACGTCGAGCACATGCTGTTTCACTGTGAGAGATTTTCAAGAATACGAACAAACACCGAAATCGACACAGAGACGATGCTACAGAATAAACAAAATTGGAATTACATAACTAAAATGATGGGGAAGATGGTGGAGATAAAAGTGAGGGAATAAAGAGAAGAACAAGAGTAAACAGAGAGAGAGAGACAACCACAGATCAAGATCAGATCAACAGCACTCTCACTCTGAGGAATATTTCTCAGGAAACAGTGCCGGAGTGAGAGGTGCAGGAGGGGGTGATGTTTAGTGGGTAGTAAAGATCTTAAAACAGCCGAGACTCTGAGTCCCACAGTACTTGGCGACAAGTCTACGTAAACGTATTTTACACCTCCACACACAAAAAAAAAAGAAAAGCATGGTACGACGACCCGCGCTTTTGGATGATACAACAAATGTGTCACTACTGACAGTCTTGACAAGCAGACTAATGACGCTTATACGCCAAAAAACGGCGGTAATTTTGAATTTTAAGAGTTTTTAAAAATGACAAGTATAAGTTGGGAGATAAAATTAAATAAAGTTACTGTAATGTTCGTAGTTAACCTAAAGTACAAAAAAGAGTTGCTACTATGCCAGATGAGACTAACCAAATGCCATAATATGTATTGAGTGACACAATCTGCAAATGATCACTTGGAAACTCAGTTGACTGCTTAAGTTGTGGCGTGAGAGCTGTTTTGGAAGGAAGAAAGTACTTAATCAAGTGAAAATAGAGGACTAACTTAGAGATGAGAATAGCCTCAGCTAACTCAACTCGCCGGATAAGAAAGAAAAGCAGGGAGATGATATTAGCCTGAACTAACTCAACTCATAGAGGACTAACCTAAGGGATAAAATTAGCCTAAGCTAACTCAACTTGAAAATATAGAAAAGGAAGGAAGAGAAAGAAAGATGACTTTTGCGTGGGCTAACTCAACTCAAAAAAATAAAAATAAAATAAAATAAAATTACAATACTGTAGTAAAAATTGGAAAATTTATTTGAAATTGAAAAAACTTGATCAAGTGACCCTCCTCACCTCCAAAAATATGGGCGAAAAGTGAATTCCACAGACCACAGTGAATGCAGTCGAGAAGCCTTCTAGCTTGAGACTGACCTGAGTGTTGAGGCAATGGTTATTTGAGCCTAGCGCGCTGTGTATCTCGATGTCCTCCATGAAATCTAACCTATTGCAATTTTTAGATGAGATGTTGTGCAAGATCTTTGAATCGGAATGAGGACTGAAGTTATAATTTCGCAAATGTTCTCCGAACGCAGTGGACTCAAAATTACCGCCGTATTTTGGCGTATAAGCGTCATAGTCTGCTTGTCAAGACTGTCAGTAGTGACACATTTGTTGTGTCACCCAAAAGCGCGGGTCGTCGTACCATGCTTTTTTCATTGTCTAGTTAAGGATTTTAATCTAAATTATGTGAACCATTTTCTCTCAATGTGACGTACAATGTGTGAAATTTAATTGTGACCATTGTCGATATGTGTTGTTTGTTTATCGCCATGGATATGTCGTTTTTCCACTGACAAGTAAGTAAAATCCACCATTTGCTTTCTTTTTACACACAAATAAATAATAAAAAAATCATATTTTTAAAATTATAACTTTAATTAACCCACTTTAAAAATTCTAATTTAAAAAATTCCAACAAATTTATAACTGAACGTAACAGTGATTCACCTTATCATATTCTTTACTAAAAATAACATTGCATCAGCTCGACAGTATTCTTTGACTCTCCATTGACAGGGGTTCTTTTACTTACTTTTCAGGTAACACTGATGAGGGCTACGGCCGAAAGCGCTCTGTTACGCTCTTTATAGAAGTCCCTTTGGATTAAATTTTTGCATGATATACAAAGATTGTTTCATTACCAGTCTGTAAATGTTTGTCTCATGCTTTAAGCAAATCCTTAAATATGTTGAGGTTTAACAGGTTTTTTTTTGTCGCTGTGTCCGGAGTCCATTCGTCTATGCTTCCTTTGATAGAGGAAGACTTCTTGCGTTACTACCTTCCTACTTACTTGGACCTAAAAAGTCCCATGCATTGTGGACATTTCCTTACTGAGAGATTCAGTTTTTTTAAACAAATATTTAAATATCCGTTGACTTTTTTATGGCAGTATCACCCACTAAAGAAGCGATTCTTGAATAGTTGTAGGTTGTAATTAGGAGGAAACAGATATCCTGGAAGTGAGTTCCGCAGTGATGCAGTGTGCCAGACAAAGGAGTTCTTGTACAACGATGTTCTAGGTGTTTCCAGTTGGACGACGAACTGGTGCGCTCTTGCCGTCTGTAGTAACTGTCTGACAGGCGTTGCCAGAGGCGGGATGAGGCGGGCCAAATCCTGGGAACATCTGCCGTGAAAGTATCTGTAAAACAGGGACATCGCGGCCACATGTCTGCGGTGTTCCAGACTACCCAGATTCCGGGCCAACTCCGGGTCGCTGCCGAGACGGACAGCTCTCTGAATGGAATCCAGCAGCTTTAGGGTGTGGTTTCGTGAGGCACCCCAGATATATGAGCAATATTCTAAGCACGGTTTTATTTGCGCCTTGTAGAGCAAGAGCAACTGCTGCGGTGTACACAGTTTTTCTTGCGAAATAGCGCACCAAGCATCTGGGAGGTTGATTTTGCGATGATAGCAACGTGGTTATGCCAGGACATATTGCTGTTGACGGACACACCCAGTAGTCCGATTGACCAGGATGAAGGAATGGTTGATCCTGCCAAAATGTATCATGGTCCGCCGTATTTGCCCTCTTGGCAAACGTGGCTGCTTGTGTCTTGCTGCATTGAATTGGACCAAATTTCTGTCGCCCCAAATTTGAACTTTCTCCAGATCTTAGTTCGTTGGCGCAGTTCTTTAACATGATGGCAGGTATTTCGTGCGGTATTGACGCTTTTTGCATATCTACTTCTTTAAGGTTTACTTCCGAAATATTTTGATCATGTCCATATATTCTTACTGTGGAATCCGGAACCACCAGCGCGGAAGCGGAAAGTGATTCGGGAAAAACACTTAGCAGTTCTTAATTCTGGTGGGGTGGTCTTTCACCGGACGATGCGAGTAGGCGTATGCATCTACCACCTAGGGCCGCTTCCACTGGAAGCATCGGCCTCAGGCTCATTCTTTTGGTGGTCCCTAGTCCAATAGGGGTAAGAATGGTGTTTGTTGGGTCACTCCCCAGTGATCAGCCCCAGACTCTCACCAATTTGACGTTCCTGGCTATTTAAACCATGGTAGTTAACCTTTGAACTTTTGTTCTATAATTTCTTATTTTTAACTTTTGCAAACAAAACTCCACCTTAAGTGAGCTATATTTTCTGACCATTTGTTTGCCTTGGTTTAATGATACCTTAAAATTGAAGCAACACATTCATGTTGTTTCAACTTCTGTTAATTTTAATAACACCTGGTTACCTTTGCTAAAAACTGAGATTGATAAGGGACACCTACACCTCTTGCACTTTTTTTTAACAATTTGAAACATTTGCGGCAACAACTTTACGAAAATTCCACAATTTTTCGGCACTCTAACACGAACAATACTTTCAAACGCCAAAGTTTTGACACTTAATGTTCAATCACAACATTACGTTTCTATAGTAACAAAACCCTCGTATACATTTTCCACAATATACTCTTGAAAATATCTCTGCAAAATTTCATGATATCGTACTTTTTAATATGAGTTATTTAAGTGCATCAACGCGAGCGAAGCCGCGGGTAAAAACTGTCCTATACTCTTGAAAATATCTGTACAAAATTTCATGATGATCGGTTGAGTAGCTTACGTGTGAAAGCGTAACAAACAAACTCACTTTCGCATATATAATATTAGTTAAGATCGTTTTATAACGTTATTTTCGATAAAAAGTTTTCTTTGGCAGATTGATTTAGTCGTTTAAATTTTTGGGTATCACTGCAAGTGAGGAATATCTTTTAAAGTATTTGCTTAAACAAATCATTTGGCATCTAAATCAATCACTTGGTTTTTCTACGTATTGTAACCACTACCATCTCATGGTATTAAACCGATTTTCTGTTACCTATCTACCTGTTTCATTTAATTATCTTTTAGCATAGTGTACCAAAAGGAAGTAGTAAGTATATTCGATTTGAATTATTTGGGCTCACTAATTGATTAGTATTTAACTTATTGATTTATCTTTATTCTAAATATTTTTTAATTTAACTTTATTCACTCTTAGTTTCTTCTAATCTGAGTGAAGGTAACTAAATAAAATTAGACAATTAAGTGTTTCAAGTTCAAATATATATAAATTATTATGCTAAAAATACGCGAAAATTTTCAAACACGTCATACCTGACTGTATTGCACCTATAGCTAGGATCTAACGGACTTCTCACTGTATCTTTATCATCATTATTACTTAGGCATTCTTTTAATGCCGCCTTAGCCTTTTCTTTGTCTCTCCTACTTCTAACAATTTCACAGCACTTTTTAAGTTTTTCTATAGACTTTAACTGTCGTTGTAACATGGGTATGTGTTCTTGACTTCCTCTACAATACGCTTCTAAAATTAAGCCAAAACGTACTGACACGGCGGGAACTTGCATTTCAGACCTACAAAATATCAACCTTTTTATAATTATATGAACATCTGCTAACACGAACTATTCCATAAATTAATATATAAACATTTAGATAACAGCATTTGTTTCGATAGACCACAGTAACTAAATATAATTAAATAATTAAATTCTAAGTAAAAAGGTGCTTTGAGAATTGTTTTCACAGGCTTCAAATATCTTGAAAAATAGAAAAATTACTACAGATTTTTAAAAATGCAATATCCAACAGTTAGAGTCATTTGGCGAACGGGTATTACTTAATAACAGAATTATTGTCTAAAACTGTCTACATTTAACCTTTCTTCTATATCTTATAGTTTCCTAGATCCCAATACATATCAATTTGCGACAAGTTGAATAATGTATATTTTTAACAAATTCTGTGGAAAGTGTTAAGTCACTGGGTATATCTATAAATAGTAATAAAACAAACTAATGATTATTTGAGATATCGTGATCCGATTTTCATTTTCTTACAATATTACTTTAATAAAGTACGATTTTCTTCAATGGGGGATTGTTAGTAAATTTTTGCTGTTTTATTAACTAGTAGAAACAAGAGTTTTCAATTTTGACAATCGACAAATTTTATAGTGTTAACATTGACTTTGTAAAATAAATGCAGTGCGTCCCAATTATTGTCGCCTTCCCTAACGTGTTCGAATATTTCGCTTTCAGTAAGCTTTAAGTTAGGGTGATTAATGTTGGCAATAAAATATCTTTTTAATTTTTTAATTAGATTAATAAAAGGGCCATTCTGATGCAGCAAAGTAAATCTCTCCCCCTTCCCATTTTGCTACCTTTGGCGTATTTTTTAAATCTAAATCGTTGACCCATTTTCTTGTACCACATCCATTTTGAAATAACCAACTTTCATCCAAATAATAAACTAAATATTTTCACTTGGATTTTGAAATTGAAGATGGTTTTTTACACATTTAAATTTGTCCGGAACATCTTGTTTTTGTTAACATAAACTTTTGCCCTTGTCTGCCCATTTAAATTTATACTCCATATTATATTTCACAAATTTCAGCAATGTCGTTTTTGATCCAGAGAAGCAGAATTTTTGTCTGATGTAGCTCAAAATATTTCTTGATGTAAATTATATATTTATTATGAGAATTCGCTGCTGCAGCTGATTCTTAAATTCAAGGCTCCAAAAAAATAGTATATTATTTTATATGGAGGAAAAGTAATACTTTTCATGGCGCGCTCGTGTTTAACAGCCGAACGGAGTGAGGCTGGTAATAGAGAGCAAGCCATGAAAAGTAACTTTTCCTCCAAATAAAATATGCTATTTTTTCTTCAAATGTCGACAAATTAATGCAAAAAGTCTCTTTTTAATAGTAATAATTATTATTATTAAAGATAAGTGGGTTCGCAAGGCGGCTTAGACCGGTGCGGTGTCGGTGAATAGGCTCAGGTTGTTGTTATAGTAATGTAACATAAAGCTGTCAGTGGACACTGTCAACAATAATTATATTTTTAAAATTGCGTGTTCGATTACGTTTTAATTCCGTATTGATAAGCAGTTATTGGGTAAGTTCGATTAAATAATAACCAATTTGTTCCTAAATTAGTGATTTTTAGAAATGCAGTCACACATTGAGTGATAAATACAAATTTTAGTTTAATAACTCTTGAGTTGTTGACGCTTATTTTGATGTTTGTTTGTATTGTATCTATGTTGCTATGATAACACTTTTACCTCCGCCGGCGGAAAAGTGAAAAGTAAAGCTCCGGCGGAGGAAAAACGAAACTTCACTGCCGCCTACACAGTCGAGTAATGACGGATTTACTGACGTTTGAAGAAAAACTTTCTTTTTTATCCTTCTATGAGTTGCCTTTAAGCCGATAACATCTTGGAACGAAGGTTTCCATTCGTTGGCATTGCTGAGGATTCGCCCCCATTCGTTCGCAGGTGTGGACGGTCATTTCCAGCGATTTTATGAGGGCGCGAATAGACGCGAAGGGTCAGCAGTGCGAACGAACGTTTCCCGTCACCTGTCGGTAAATTAAAAAGATCAAAAGGAAATGCCTTGCCTCGATTGCAGAAATGTTATAGTGTGGACGCGCATAAAAAAGAATATCAGTTTTCTTTAAGAGCGCGAAGTGATAGAACACTCTCGATGCAAATATATCAGGTCACTCGTTCAAGTATGGCAGGCCTTGAAGAAAGTTTCCAGCGAGCGGGTAGCAACACAAACGAATGCGAACGAACGGCAACGTTCCAATATATCAGCGGCTTTAAGAGCTTCAAATTTCGAAAAGATGATTTTCAATATTATAATTTTAGACACCTACAAGTAAAAGCACACGTTACCATTGAGGCCAATATATTTTGAATTGCTATTTGTCTTTATTTTTTTTTATATGGGTGCCACAGGCCACGAAAGGCTTTTTAAGGCCTATAATATACCGAATACGAATACGAAACCTTTATTACAATATTGACATTACAGAGGCATGTTAGTACATAAATAGATCGCATGTTGTGCTATGCGCGTTCCTTTACGTGCTACAACTAGCTCGTTTACGAGGGACGCACTCCTAACACTAGCCTAGGGCCCTACTGGCCTACCTAATATGCCTATACTGTGCTGTTAAACAACGCTGCAATATGCTTCCCTGGGTATCTTACCCTTCCAGCCTGTTTAATTTTTATGTTGCCAAATTGGTTGGTCTTGTTCTGAGTGCATAGATTGTAAAGGATGATAGCAGAGGAAAAATTTCCAAAAAAAAAAACCTCTTTCTCTTTCCTTTGGTTTGGCTCTAGCCTGTATATATCAGATCACAAAACTAAGCGAGCTCCGCCAAGATCGCCTTCCAGCCAGCATCGCGCAGATCAGCTGGTCTGTGCGTATTGTCGCGTTTGTACGAGTGTTTGATCACTTATATGTCCATTTTGTGTTGTTTTATAACGTTCAGTGTGTGTTGTGCGTTTGTTAGTGCTGTTTTCTAGGAATTTGTATTGAAAAGCGGTGCCGACTATTCGACAGGGGTAATGACACTGGGTTTTGCCAGAATTTCCGGTCCGATTTATATTATCGTAGGCCGGGCGCCGCTTTTGTTCAGGGGCGCCACCTATATCCCGCCCCCCGCGAGCATTGGTGCGCCTACTATGCCACTTTCTCGGCAGGTATTTGTACTTGGCATAGAATTCTGTTTCGGCGTTTCTAGCCTCTATTCGGGAGGCCTTGGTTGCTGGAAGAACAGCGTTGTGGCTCTATGTATGGGCCCGTGTTTTGTTTTCCTCTGTGGGTCATACCTTTCGCTACCGATATCTGCAGTCAGAGGCGACCCGCGTATACCCGAATCAAAGAATCTGCATGCGAGCTTATCGATGTGTTCTTCGACAGTTTCGATGTTTGCCCAAGCATGCAGGTCAGTGATTCGCGTATAGCGGCTCGCCGAGAAGGCAGCTCGGAGGTACCGGTTTTGCATGACCTGTAGCGATTTTTTGTGGGTGTTTGCCACAGAGGACCACACAGGGGCACCATACATGAGCGCTGGCCTGATGATCTGTCTGTATATTGTTAGTTTGTTGCCTGGGCTTAGAAAAGATCTAGGCCTGATTAACATATTCAGGCTCTTTTGAGCAGTGATGCTCTTCCGGCGTATCTCATGGATTTGGCCAGTGAAGTTTAGCTTTTTGTCCAAAACTATGCCAAGGTACTTTACGTTGTCTTTGACGTCTACAGTTATATTATTTATAAGTAATGGTGATATGTCTATGTTTGTTCGTTTGTGTGTTAGTATGGCTAGTTCCGTCTTTGGTACGTTTAGGTTGATCTTCCATTTGTCATAGTAGGGAAGTAGTACATCTAGGTGGTCAAGTAGTTTTAGCTTAGCTGTCTGCGCGATTCGGGATGTCGAGTAAATCGCTGTGTCGTCAGCATAGAGCACGAGGGAGGTTTGGGGGGAGGAAGGGATGTCTGCTATGTAGTAATTAAACAGTTGAGGGGACAAGACAGTGCCCTGCGAGACTCCGGCTTTCACCGGCCTCACAGACGAAACTGCCTGGTTTAAGCGCACCGAGAGAGTGCGCCCGGCAAGGTATGACTGTACTAGGGCTGCCAGATGCAGTGGAAAACCAAACCCTACATACATCTTAAACAGCAGGCCGTCATGCCACACTCTGTCGAACGCCCTCTCTATGTCCAAGAGAAGCAGCGCCGTACTCTGGCCTTGATTGAAACTGCGGTATGAATCATGAACGATCTTAGCTGCAGGCATCGTGGTACTGTGCAATGCCCTGAAACCGAACTGTTCCATGGGCAGTACCTTAAGTCTGTCGGCTGCTCTGCTAATCCTGGATAGGAGCAGCTTCTCCACCACTTTTGCCATGGTGGGGAGCAGGGAGATCGGCCTGTAAGAGCCGGTTTGCCTGGGATCTTTGCCTGGCTTGTGTATCGTTATGATAACGGCATGTTTCCAAGAGGATGGAAAATGCTGTAAGCGAATGATGGCGTTTGCAATGTGCACGAAATGTATGAGGGATTTTTTCGGGAGATTTCGAAGCGTTACGTACGGTAACGTATCGCTTCCTGGCGCTTTGTTTTTTGGAAGATGTTTGAGAATTTCTTTGATTTCCCTAGGCGTGACAAGAAATTTATTCATCACCTTAGGGGGGATAGGATATTTCTGCGCTTTAAACTTTGCAGTTGTTGACGTTATATCCGCATGAACTGGGATATAGTCAGGCGTCTCCCCGTGGAGCCCCTCTAGGAAGTCAGCGAAAGCCTCTGCCTTGCCCTCATCGCTCATTATATCTAATCCATTGTGCTGGATTGTAGGCATAGGCGCGGCGGCTCCTCTGACTCTCCTAGCGAGACTCCAAAGGGAGCCATCCTGTGCACTCAAAGAATTTACATATTCCATCCATTTGGATGTCCTATACTCACTGATGCTAATTTTAATTTGATTTGTTGCGGCATTCATGTGAGCATAGTCCGCGCGGGTTCGGTATCTCTGCCATCTCCTCCTGATGGCATTTCTGTACCGAATTTGATCGAGGATGTACTCTGGGAGGGAATCTGCCGGGCGCTCTTTCCTGACAGTTTGAGCTAGTGTATCACGGATACGCTGGATATTGGAGGTAAATGTCTGGACTTGGGCTTCTAAGTCCTGGATGCTATCTATTTGTTCAGGAATCACTGTCACCTCGTTTAATCTATGCCGGAACTCCTCCCAATTGAGATTCTTGTACGAAATTTTCGTTTCGCAAGTCTCAGGCCGCCTTGGTTCAAGGCTAATCACAATTGGGAGGTGATCCGAGTTTAGATCGTTCAATACCCTCAGCGGAGAGATGTCAGCAATTCCTTTCGAAATAGCAACATCCAGGTAGGAGGGGGTAGGGGCCCAAGCAGGATAGAAAGTTGGGAATTCAGAGCGGTGAAAAAGGAGTTCTGGATTATTTTCTATTGCTCGGTACAGCATTCGGCCCCTAGTGTTCGTCACCCTAGCACCCCATGCTGTGTGTTGGGCGTTCAGGTCGCCGATCAAGAGGGACCTCTTGTTGTCCGGAAAGAAAGCCAAGAAGTCTTCAAGGGTAAACGGAACGCACGGAGGAATGTAAACCCCCGCGATACGCAGACCCGACTCGGTCTCGATACAAACGTGCTCTGCGGCAGTTTGTATTTCTCGGATCCTCTTATACCGGACCGACCTACGTATCAAGCAGGCCACGCCTCCTCCGCGCGGATTGGGCCTATCAAATCTTTCGACCTGATAGCCCCGAATCTTTAGTACAAACCATGGGTCAATGCGGGTTTCCAATAAAAAAATAATCGAGAAAGGATTATTGTGCACAAATTGTTTGAACTCGCCCAGTTTGGACCTGATTGAATTGCAATTCCAACTACAGACTTGCGACATATAGAGAACATTTATATATTATACTTATTCAGTTCCTCAGTGAAGAACCTCACTGTGGTCTGAACTATGGCGATCTTATCGCCGTTACATGATTTTAACATAGACAGTAGCTCATCTAAAGCAAAAAACAACTCATTTATATTTACTAAGGCGTTGATTTCGCCGATTGTGTGTGAGAGCTTGTGAAAGTTATCGTTAAAATTAGGGTTTATGTTGTGTTGCATGTTTAAATTTGGCATAATGTTTGCATTTTCATTTGCAGCGGTATTTAAGGCACTTACATTAGTGTTTCCAGCGCCGTAACTACCATGGCGCCAGACGGCGCGGCCGTGCCAGGGCCCGAGCCCTAAGGGGGCCCGGAGGGCCCCCTTTTACTTTATTTAAACCTGGGGCATAAAACCCGAGAATACGCTACTTTCAGTACTTTTTTTTACCAGGACCTGAGCCCGAAACCCAAAAAAATAAATCGATCGGGCCTTCCGGGCCTCCTTACGCTATGGTTTAGTCCGGCGAGAATACGAGGTTTACTATTTTTTAAATAATTTTTATTTTTAATCTCATAAGAAAAAATGTAATTTTAATAAATGCAATCCGTTTAAATTATCTTTGTGACACAGTAAAAATTTAAAAGAATTATGAAAAAAAATTATGACATAGTGTTTGATTAACAAGCATTTAGAAACATGTATGTTAGGGTTTATTTAGGCAAAAAATAAGTTTAAGCCCATCACGGTAAAAAAGGCCCAAAAGTTGCCTCTAAAATATTGGCAAGGCCTTAGCCCTATGTGTGCGCGTGGTGTGTGAATTTGGCTCTTTAGAATTTTGGGGAAGTCCCGGCACAAACTCTAGTAAGGGTATAATCGCGAAGCAGGGACTGGCACTACTGGCAGTGCCAATCTATTGTTCCCGGGGCTTAGTGCATTTGTTGTAATTATCTCATTTACAGTATATTCTTAGTCGTTATTTACGTTTTTTTGATGAAGAATTACTTGAATTTATATTAATAAAAAAATCATCGTCTAGTTCCAGTTTCCTCGAAGTGATCACTGCTTGTTCAATTTTTTTAACAATACCTGTAACTGTTGCCTCTGCGGAACGCTCATTCTCTACGTTAAAACTAATAAAACATTATTTAAGAAATGCAATTGGCCAAGAAAGGCTTTCCGCACTTTCAATTCTATCAATTGAAACAGCACGTTCATTAGATTTAGAAAAGATAATTGACGTATTTGCAACAAAAAAGTCAAGAAAAGTCAATTTTTAAATTATTTTGTTGCTCATGTAAACCTAAGGTCTGACTTTTAAATGTGTTATTTTTATTAGTACAAATTTAGTTTTGTTTTCCTGTTAATTTTTATTTTTGTTTGTTTGTATACATTTTTATTTTTGTTTTTCTGTATAAGTAAATATATATTTTGATATTGTTTACTGTATATAGCTTTTTTATTTTAAACCCATAGTATATTCTGCATTATAGAGGGAGAGTGAGTTGGGTTGTAGAGGGAGAGGGGCCCAGATTCGAGTGTGGCGCCAGGGCCCGATGTCATGTTGTTACGGCACTGAGTGTTTCTATTAATTTCTTGTGTGTCTCCAGTCCTGAGTGGGCGGTTTCTACCTAGAGAATCCGGGAACTGCTCGTTGTACTGCTGCTGCTGCCTCTCATGCCGGTCTTCTTCGCGTACTTGATGTTGGGCTTTGCTTAGCCCCTGGCCTCTTCGCTGGCCAGCCGGAACCTGCTCCTTTCTGTCTTGCCACGCCGGTCTTGCCGGTGGCGGTGCGGGTACATACGTCTTCTTTTGTTTTGGCGCCGTCAGTAAGTTTAGTTTATATAAGTAAACTGGGCATTGATCACTTATAGATCGGTGATCGCCGCCGCAGTTTACGCATTTGACGATATCAGAGCTGCACGATGTAATTTCGTGCGGCCCTGCACACTTTGAACATTTCAGCTCTCTCCTACAATAAGTTGCAGCGTGCCCTAACGCTTGGCAACGCTTGCACTGCATAACTGGCTTCTCCGATATGCGGTTTTCCCATGAAACTCTGACGTCAAGAATTATGCGGCATTCTTGGTTCAGCCTTTTTAGGGTGAATACAGAGTCAAGTACAATGAGATATAGAGGAACCCTAGTTCTTCTCATTAAGTATATGTTTCGTGCATTAATGTTATATAAGTCACAAAGTTCTTGCTTAATGTCAGCAATTTCAATGTCTCCATCGAGTCCCCGTAAAACGAAGGCTTTAGTTTTTTGTGACGATTCGGCGTAGCTGTGGTACGCTACGTTGTCCTGGTCGAGACTTCTCTTCAGGAAGGCCCAATCCCTTTCTAATTCGCAATACACTATTACAGTATTTTTAGTGTATTTTAACGTATATTTGGTTATATTATGCTTTTTCAGGTCGGCTTGCAAGGCTTTATGATTATTAAATTTCCCCTGAATAACAATAGGCGGGGGAGGTTTACTCTTACCTTGCTTTAGAGGGGTTGGCGACTTTTCCAATACATGAGCCTTTCTCTTTGCTGATTTTTGGTCCCCTTTTTTGGTCGTTTTCCCGGCGTTTGTGATTTGGGAAGCAGTTTCGCTGATAGAGTCGTCGTCCATATCCGAGAGGGCCTCGAATCTATTCATTGTAGGGACTTGGGGTGGGCTTCCCTTGTCCGAGTTTACTGCCCTAACGTGGCTCTTAAAGGGCAACGTCTTTAAAGGCACCTTAAAGGGCACTTTATCGGGCGAGTTTATCAGGAGCACAGAAGTTGCTGGCTGTTCAGTAGCATTTTCCTATGCAATCTGAGTTATTTCAGGTGTAATTTGTGCCTTTGGGAGCACTTCTTGTTCCATTTTTTGGTTAGAGGACGCTTGAAGGGCATTTAAGGTCGCCAGTTCGTTTGCAGTTGGCTTTTTTGTGTACTTGGCCTTTTTTCTGCCAGTGTCGATTTTCGGCTGGGCATCTTTTTTGCGCGTTGTTGCCAGGCCATGATCGCTTTTTAAGTGGTCTGTTGCTCTATTCAGATCTGGTATAATCGTTTTTGGTTCTTTGTTGGAAATAGAACGCAACGGTTCGATAAGGTAGCTGCAACTTTTTCGATTGTAGCCTCATCCGACTGTGCAATAGATGAGGTAGAGGCAATAGAGACGTTCCCGTCGTCGGAAACGTTCATTTTACAGGCGTAAAAGTCGGGGTTCCGGCCCCGAAAACTAAAAAATTTAACAAATAACCTTCAGTATTAACTGTTCTGATTAAAACCAGAAAGCAGACTGTGTATTCTGTAAAGAAATACCCGGGTAAACGCAGAAGTCGATTTAAAATTCGCGCAGAGCTCGTTTTACGGAGAACTCCAAAATCCGTGCACACACTAGGACGGCTAGTATGCGAATATGGCATTTATGCTCACATTAAATATTTTTGAAACATCTTCTGCAATTTTTTTTAGATAAATCTTCCCTTAGACTTTTAATTCTATAAAAACACCAAAATATATTTATTTTTGATTCGTGGTCAAATATAAACTTTTTCGTTGAAATTTACAGCCAGTTTTAAAAATTATAAAATTTCGCGTAATGACTCAGTCAAATTTTTTGATGGAAAACTTGTTTCTATCAACTACACAATTTTTAGAATAAACAAAACAACAAACGATTGCTAGCTGTGGATTTCTGTTGAAAAAATCCTACGTTACCTGAAATATTAAAACATAAAATGTTAGCAAATAAACTGGTTGTGCGTCCATTAATTTAAATTATCTCAACGGATAGTTTTTATTATATTAAATAGACTTTTTATTTTGGATTTCGGGAAATGCATTTTATAACGGTGTCTTGAGATCTATAACCCAAACTGGAAAAAGGAAACCTTTTTTTTTTCGTGAATTCTCGGAACTATCAAAATTTTTAAAAAATGCGAAGGTCTTTTCTTTCGCCCTGTATAAAACACCCGCACTTTTATTTGGCAAAACAGATTCAGCACACCTATTGCCGATATTTCGCTTTAAAACTACGCGAACCGCAGTCTGTTTTAGTTTTCAAAATTTAAAATATTTTTTTACACTTGAATTGGCCAGCAGTTTAGATAAGTGAAATCTATTGGGGTCTATGTTTGACCATTTAGACATTGCACGCTAGTGAATATGGAAAAATTTCAAATATTCAGATGCCAGTAACTTGAAAACAATTAATTATAGACTACTTAATTTAAGTAATTTGTGTAGAATTTTTAGCAGATTTCTTAAATTAAATAATATACAAGATGTTTTGTTATTGATAATTTATAATGCTCTCATATTTCTTTTTTGAGTCACTGTATATGTTTGAAAATAAGTTTAAGTTATGGCATTCTTAGAGCCATACAACTTTTGTGACGGAATACAGATCGAAAACTATAAGAAAACGGCATTTTCGGTTAAAAGCAAGCCGCTTTGCACAGGTTATCTAGACACCTTAAAAATTGATTTAATCCGATGAAACCAGAGTTTGGTCCCTTAGGATATAAGATGGCGGCCAATTTCCAAAATGGCCGCAAAACTGTAGATTTCCTGTTTCTCGTCCGATTTGATTGAACAGAGGGTTGTTTTCGGTTATGTTTTGTGCGTATAATCTAAACTTAAGGTTAAAAATGTAAAGCTATTCCAAATTTTAGGTAAAGAAGCATTTTTTTGTTTAAATATTCTAAAAAAAAATTATACTCAAAATATTATACATATCAGCCAGGATTTTCAAGTAATTACTCATAGAGTTTTACGGTAGCATAAAGTATTGAGTGAATAGTTACAAAAAAAGTAATTGTGCCGGGGCGATAAAACGTTTTTATTTAAAAATTATCATGAAACAATACTTGTGATGGCATGGAATAAGACGGTGTCGCTCTCGTTCTATCAGATCGCCTCTAACTTCTGGAACGTTTGAGGAGTATTGTGAGATCGAGTTGAAGCCATATATCCAAAATAATGCATCGCATTTCAAAGAACAGAAAATGGATTTCGTGTGGGATCACGGGGTTAAGGCGTAAAGGATGTCATACGCTAAAATCGCAGGCAAGTTACACCATCCGGCAGGGTACCTGGGAAATGGATGGACTTTCTTAAAAACTCAAGAAATGAGGAAGAGCTTTTTTCTTCTTGGCTGCGTCAGATGTAAAGGTAATCGGTTCCCTTCAAGTGGTATCAAACATTGGCGATCCCATCTTCGCTTCCCAAGGTGTTCGCACATCTCTTGCGGGCTCCACTCGCCGTACCATGGAAGAATCATCCTTCATATCCAAGACATGGTGACCAACGGCGCTCGCTCAGTCATTATACGAACAGTTGATACTGATGTGATGATTCTCGCTACCTCCTTTTATCACCAGCTACGTAATAATGTATTATAATTACAAAAAAAAAAAAAGAAACCCCAAGTAAAGCACTGCAAACTTTCTAATAGGCACTCTAGGAAACACAAATTCCACGGCTCTTCAGAGATTCCATACATATACCGGGTGCGACAGCGTTTCATTTTTCGCAGGTAATGGCAAAAAGAGCGCATGGAAAACCTGGAAAGCAATGGAGGACGCAACCCCGGCGTTTCTAGCTGGCGCCACCCCCTTGCAACCTGTTAAACCAGAGTGCGTTCCGGTCAAGCTCTATGATTAATTCTTCTCTGAGACGACAGTGGAATAAACTAGGAAATAATTATTTTGCAAAAAGAACAAGTCACTTCATGCTGTTCCCCCGATGTATGCTGCTCTCTACCAACACATCCTAAGGGCAGCGTATCAGGTTCACACCTGCCTAATGATAATTTTCCGACTTCATCTAATTGAGGTTTGAAGAAAATTTATGGAAATTGGGTTCCCAATGGGTCCGTCCATCCATATGTGGGGAGGCCTGTCGGAGAGGTGTTAATGCCACTCGGGGTGTGGAACAAACCGATCCCAATGTCGCAAAAATACTTTAACATGCACAATACAGTGCAATTGTAAAGGAAACTGCAATAATACCAGGTAATCCATTATTTCCTTAACTACATCTGAATGACTTAATGCAAAAATTATATTTGGAATTTTACAGTTCCGGTTATCTGGGAGAAGAAAGTGACGCCGATGTCGACAACTTGGGAGGTGATCCTGTCATCCGCTTTTTTTTGTATTTAACATTTATTTATTACGAACCAAAAATTAATCAATAAAGGATGATTCACATTATCAGACATCCAATGACCGGCAAAGACAAGGCAAATCATTCTTTTTACATAAACAAATATTGATGTACAGGGTGGCTCGAATTCGTGTCTATGTATGGGGAACTCGAAAACCGTAAGAGATACAGTGTCGGCCAAATTAAGGCAAAATTGCGCATTTAGGTCCCTAGCAATATGCCGTTTAGAAAGTTTTAAAATTCCGAGTATTTACGGAGATATCCGGAAAAAACGAAATTTTGAAAAATCGTTTTATTTTTTTCCTGGGCTTATTTAAAAACGGATTTCAAATCTAATTGCTCTTTTGCATTGCCACTTTTTCCGCTCTATCCAATGATGATATCCAGTTTGAAATCCGACGTTTCGTCTGCAAGAGATCATCATCAACTTTCGTTTTTTAAATACGAACTTTAATTTTTTTATCGTTTTTCAGATGGTAATGTCGTTATTAATATGAGTGTGTTTTTTTTATATTTTTTAATATTTATTATTTTTTTATTATTTTTATTTTATATATTTTGCTTTTGCGTGATTTTAAATAATTTAAGATAGGTACTTTTGAAATTTGCATATTCTATAAAAATATTTTATTTGTTTTTGCATTAGTGGAAAATTGGAGCTCGTAATAAAAATTAAAAATAGTAAAATTATTTTTTACGAGAATATGGCAATGAACTATTACTCAAACAAAATGCTTAATGCATTTTATTTATAAGCAAAATTCCAATAGGTTTTCCCAAGTTCCTATAGTATCACGTAGTATGATTATGTTGATGTTCTCTATTAAATAAATTTTTTAATTGATTAAAGTTGGGAATATTTTATCTTTGCAGTACGCAACTTGTTTGAGTAATAGTTCATGGCCATATTCTCGTAAGAAATAATTTTACTATTTTTTATTTTTAATACGCTCCAATTAATACAAAAAACAAAATAAAATATTTTTATAGAATATAAAAATTTCAAAAGTACCTACCTTAAATTATTTAAAATTACACCAAAGCAAAATATATAATTAAAAAAATAATAATAAAAATTTAAAAAAAAAATAAAAAATTAAATGAAAAAATATTAAAAAAAACACATGTCATATTAATAACGCCAATACCATCTGAAAATCGATAAAAAAAAATTTAAGTTCGTATTTAAAAAAGAAAGTTGATGACGAAACGTCGGATTTCAAACTGGATACCATCATTAGATAGACCGGAAAAAGGGGAAATGCAAAAGTGCAATTCAATTTGAAATCCGTTTTTAAATAAGCCCAGGAAAAAAATAATTTAAAAAATTTCAGTTTTTTCCGGATATCTCTGGAAATACTCGGAATTTTAAAACTTTCTAAACGGCATATTGCTAAGCACCTAAATGCGCAATTTTGCCTTAATTTGACCGACACTGTATCTCTCACGGTTTTCGAGTTCCCCATACATAGACACGAATTCGAGCCACCCTGTACACATTAACCGAAAACGACGCGACAACGACACGTACAGGCAACGACGGAGCGGACCGACTTCCTTGGAAAGAATGTTTTGCGTGTCTGTGCCTGTCGGTGACCGGTGATGAGTACTTGATTGATAGTGTGAAATAATTTAGCTCAATAAATTCGGCGCCGGTCCCAAGCCCGGATAAAGGAGGAGGGTTCACAGGTCAGGCTAGCACCCTACCTGTGGTTAAAAAACCAATACAGCTCACAGAACCACAAGCCAGCCTCGAAACTCGATTGATGAAAAAATGACGACAAAGGCAAACGAGGCAAATGCAAAAATAAGGGAACTAAAAGAAAACCACTGGGAAAAGTTCACAAAAGAAATGGAAAGAGACTTGTATGGAAGCCAGTGAAGAATATAGGGAATGCTAAGAAGAAATAGGCTAGAAGTCAAAGATACCATACGAAATAAAATCACGACGGAACAGTGGGAAACGCACTTTAGGAATCTATACAAGGAAGAGGAAGACTAGGAACAGATACAAATCGAACATGAAGAACACAACGACATAGATAAAAAAACACCTTAAAATCCTTTAAAAATAGAAAAAGCCCCGAGCCAAACGAGATCACTAACGAGATGCTTAAATACGGAGGGAAAAATTACAAAATGAAATATTAACCTTATTTAAAAAATCATAGAAGAACGGAAAATACCAAATGAATGGAAGAATAGTATAACAATACCCATTTTTAAAAAAGGACAGTAAACACTTCCAGAAAACTATCGTGGAATAACCCGACTTGATAGCGTTCACAAAGACCATTCTGGGGGAAATCACCCAAACTATAAGGATAAGAGACGAACAGCAAAGCTTTCGAAAAAACAGATCCACTATTGATGCTATATTCATTGTCAAACAAATATACGAAAAATCCCTAGAATTCAATAAACCTGCGTACATGTGCTTCGTCGATATGACCAAAGCTTTTGACCGAGTGCGCTTAAAAGATCCTGGAAATAATGAGAACAAAAGGGCTAAACCATAGGCTACTTAATATAATATACGATATTAACACCCAATGCAGAATAAAAATCAGAGTAGAACGTATCACAACGGAAGATATACATGTAAACACAGGAAATAGACAGGGAGATTTACTCAGCCCCTTCATATTTAATTTGATAATGGATGAAATAATAGAAAATCTGCCCAGAGTAGTTGGATACAAAATGGGAAATACTTTCTTCCATGTTGTATGCTATGCTGTCGACGCGGTTCTTATTGCAGATTCCGAAGGTAATCTCCAAAGGTTACTCCATTCTCTTAACACCAAAGCAAAAGAACTAAATATACTCATCAACACCGAGAAGACTAAATGCTTAGTAACATCAAAGGAACCAATAAAATGTAAGTTGGAAATCGACTCCAAAATCGTCGAACAGGTAAACCATTTCAAATATTTGGGAACAGATATAACGAGTCATGGAAATCTACTTCTCGAAGTAAGAGAGCAAACAATGAAAGCGGCTCGAATTTCGGGATGTTTGAGAGAAATTGTTATGAAGAACAAATACCTCCATATGGAAAGCAAAGTCAAGATATATAAAACGGCAGTAAGTCCCATCATAACATACGCAGCAGAACATGACCAGATACAAACAAAACTCTACAAAACTCTTGAAATGAAAACTCTGAGAAGTATACAAGGCAAAACACTCTACGACAGATTACGAAATGAAGACATCAGACTACAATGCGGGATACAGGACATAAGAAGGTGGGCGAGACAGAGACGAAGATTGTGGAACAAATATATAAAAAGAATGGAGGACACCAGACTCGTCAAAAACGCAAAAATGAATAATCCAGTAGGAAAGAGATCACAGGGAAGACCACCAAAACGTTGGAGAGAATGCTGGACTTCATCTTCCGGGGAGGGCGTATTGGCAATGAACAGCAGTAGCCTACTAATATGTATCCATATTAGAAAGTAGCAGAATGAGAAAGAAGAGTTTATTTCAGTTTTGCCAGAGTTTCAGTGAAGTTTGAGGATCTATATTTAAATATCAAAATGGATAATGAAAAATAGATTGCTTGTTCTAGTTTTGTTATAGGCAAATATAACTTTAATTACAAACAATCCGTCGATGTCGAATGCCTGTCGTCTAATGTGAATCGCCGCCGCAACTGTCGGGTCTTTGTCGGTCCTTGTCGTGTCGTTGGATGTCAGATAATGTGAATCATCCTCTATAATGTCACAATAGCAAAGGTCCTGTCAACTTGACAGATTACTCTCAAATAAAATTATGCCTAAGGTTGGCTAAAAACCAAATCATTTGTATTACATCAAATTAAAATATATTATATACAGATTGTTGTATAAATGATAGCATCATTTACTTTTTTTTCAATGAAGCGACCTTTTTTAATTAAAAGTTTATAAAATAAAAATTATTTTCATTTAATGGCAAAATAAAGACCTATTAAAATAAAATAAAAACAAGTCGTTGATATTTCTACGACAATTGAATTTTTACTTATTATAGTGTTATAGCCCCTGGTCACAGCATATATACAGCAAACCCACTCCGCCTGAAATCCCGTGTCGAGATAGGGGCTGCTGCGCATCTAGTTGCCATATTCTCAGCGGCTCGAGCTAAAAGTTTCATGTTGACGCATGCTGGCGCATAGTGCTAGAGTACAGATTCGGAGTCGGTACATTTGTGTTTATTGCGTGAAAATTAAATATAATGAGTGGTATTCGTAGGGGAATAATTCAAAAAACTGTAATTTTAGTTTCTTTAGGTTCCCACTAGATGTGAGAAGGTATGTAGTTACAGATTTTTATCGAAATAACAATATAAAGTATTTATAATTAAAATTAAAAATAACAATAGTGGCTTAGATAACAAAACCAGTAGGTAGATTATTTTGCTAGTGTCAAGGTTCTGTTGGTCATACCTATTGTGAAATTTTGTAGTAAGTGATTTAATTTCACATTTTGTCGAATTAAAAAAAAATAAATTTGGAGCAAAAAAAGAATGAAATATTATGATTATTATTGAACTAATTCTACGTAAGGCTTTCATTTCGTTTAAGAAACCATATATTAAATGATTCATTTTTATATCTAAAGGAAATTAATTTTATTTCTACAGAACACAATTTTGGGTGCAAGTATGTGGTAGGGAAGATCTGCTAGAGCGGTTAGACAAATTGTGCACACCACGTCTTATCGGTTATGCCAAGTTCATGTTGAGGGCAAAATATTCTTAAAAAATTTACGGAATCGGGTACACAAAGAGGCAGTTCCCCGAATATTTCCATCAATGGAAGGGTCTTCCAAATCAACACCAATTGTTAGTCAATTTATAACGACAGCTATAAGCTTGGATATACATTCGACAGGTAAAGTTGAATAATTTTTTGCCTAAATTCTTTAATACTTATTTTAGCTCTCCATGAATAAATTAGTATATTATATACTTAGATGAGACATACGCTATTCAAAGCACTTTAGGATATAATGTGCGAGGTTTATAATGGCCTTCTCAACCGAAATATAATTGTCAAACTAACAAAATGAAACTTAAATGCCATTTTCCGTTTCATTATTTATTTATGTGTTTTTTACAATTACAATGATTTACCTAGAGAGGGAAATGTTACTTCTCATTAGAGAAATTAATTATTATTCTATAAATTTCAAATTTTTTGAATTTATAAAATAGATGTTTATTTAATTGTGGAAAGTGATACTTTTCGCACATAATAGGTACAGAGTTATTCAACGAGGACTAGACAAGGTGATTTTTTGACTTTCCCTGTACTTTTATCACAAAAAACTGAAATAGCCATCTTATGTAATTTTCTCCAGCGAATTCGGACATGTTCAGCAAAAAACAATTGAACGTCAAATAAAAGTGCTAGGGGTCACTTTGATATTTTTTTAAATTGAATACCCTGAATATTACTACATTTTTGGACTCTCTAGAAAATTATACACAAAATCTAAACAGATTTTGTGTATAATATATATACCTATCTTTAGCTGTTTACCAAATGTTGACAGTTGAAAGTCGGTTACTGTTGTGTCTGTTGATTCTTTGACAGGCTCTAAAATGTAAACAGCACAAGATCAAAGAAAACGATTTGCACATTCCTATCTTAAGTTTTCATAAACTATCGAATGGCAGTATCTTCCAATTTAACCTGCGGATAAAATTAACCCGAACTTTTAAACCTCCGGTTAAATTCAAAGTTACTATCATTCGATGGCTTATGACAACCGAAGATAGGAATCTGGAAATCGTTTTCATTGATCTTGTGCGGTTTAGATTTTTTGATTAGATATTTTGTAATAACAAAGCATATACATATTTTTGTTATAACAAAGCATATAAACGCCTAATGATAATTTTGTTAAGTTTGTTACATGCATGGAAGCCCTTGTAGCCACTTTTCACAGCAATTTGTAATACGATTATATGATAGAATAAGACTAAGTATATTATACTTTAAAAGACATAAATAGGAATTTTAAATCAGTGGATCCCAAAACTATAAAATTAATGTATAATTAGAAGTAAGTTTATCTCTCGATATATTTTGTCACTAATAATATTATATTGTTTAACATTAAGTAAAAGTGCCACTTTTTGTGGCGGGAAGGTAGGTACAATATTTTTTACACATATATAAACAGGGACACTTTAACTTCATCTACAGAGTAGAAAAATTGATGTTTTTCAGATATTTGAAGAAAAATATATTTTTTTTTCTACTAACATGATAAATCACCATTATTTACTCCATTCCTCAAATGAGAAGTAACCTTTCTCACCCTAGGTAAATAATAATATAAAAAAAAACCTAGGTCAATAATGAAACGGAAACGGAAAATGTCAAACTTGTTAGTTTAGATTATTTGAAAAATGAGTAGGAAATGATTAATTTCAAAATCTAATCAATTCAAATAATGATAAGGATTGTATCAGTGCTATTAGTAAAAAAATTATATACAGTATGACTCACTTTTCATGACTCCCCATAATATTCTTATTAATAATGCAATTTTGTCAAAATTTAGATGGAAAGAAGGTACTTTGTATGTATGGAGCTGTCAGGAGATTATTAGCGTTTTTTGGCGAGTAACCACGGCTAACTACAAGTAATACTGAAGTAAGTGCCAAGCGGGCAACCCACCACAAATTGTACTGTCTGCTTCTGTCTTCGCCAAAATACCGTAGTTAGATCTTGCATTGCTAGAAAAGAATATTGATATTTTGCAAATTTATTTGAAAATGATCAGTTTGATCAGTGCAGAACGTTTACTCATATTTTTAATGACAGAATGGTGGCCTCTGCAGATAAGCAAACTAATGGTATTTTTTCGATGAATATGTTCAGGATACTTTATGCTGCCCAAATCCCATTTGGGGCACATTTGTGTAGGAATTCCGATGCGTATGAGGCTTCTATAGAAGAACTTCATGAACGTATAATTTACAAACTTGTTCAGAATGGAAAAACAAACATTTCACGTGTTTAACGTTTCAAAATTAATCCACCATGGCTCCATCAAACCTCGAGTACCACACCTCGTCACGTATGTAAGTTGTAGTAAGCCGTAGTTGAAAAATGATGATGTAATAGTGACGTCACGAAACTTCCCCTCACTTACCACAATTAAATTAATCCTCGTGAAAACAAAGTAGTATCCTGTAGTATGCCGTGGTTAATTGTAGTTAGCTCGCGAAAAAACGCTTCTTGTTACGATATATGTCAGTTAGACAACTGAAGTTCCAGGCTACTTGATATTTCAAACTATATGAAAAATAAGTAGAAAATGACTAATATAAAAATCAAATCGAATCAAATATGATAATATATCAGTGTTAGTAGTATATATACCTCGGTTGAGAAGGCCATTATTAACCTCGCACATTATATCCTTCGGCGCTACGCGCCTCAGGATATAACAGTTCTCGGTAAATAATGGCTTACTTCTCAACCTAGGTATATAGTATACTATTTCTACTTCTATACTTCAATTGATTTATTAGATATTTACTAGTAGCATAATGAGATTCATTATGATACAAACGTTTTTTTTATGATACATGGTCAATACTATTCAAAAGGCAACATCACAGCAATATTCGGTCAATATCAAAAATTGCCGTGGCAGTGACATTTAAAATGTATCAATTTTGACAGTTGATAGTTACTACTTAGTTAGTAAATTTTGAAAGCTAGGGCCCTTATTTTTCATTATAATGAATGGCTATAGAGAAAATAATGTATACAACTCACATTTAATGACTTTTAACCAATAATATATATCTATCGGTTTTGTCTAAACACGCTCGCATTCATTATGACACTCGCCTAAAGTCTACGGCTCGGGTTGTAATCATTAAATATTCCTTGCATAATATGCTATTTTCTACACCCATACATAGATTTGATATTATCAGTGCAATCTATAAAATGGATAAATAAGCAATTTCGGTAAACTGAAAGGATATGCATTAATATCCGTTCTAAAACGGATATGAAACCTACCAATGAGAAGCTATCTAAAGGTGTGTACAGACTTGACGCGACGCGCGCGCGACACGTACGCGACAGTCCAAAGTTCCTAGGTGTGGACGGGGAGCGCGCGCGGCCCTAGCGCCGCCTGTTCGAGGCGCGTCGCTACCCGTCTGCTGTCGGTTTTTCGACGGCAGATCAAAGAAAGAGCGAGGCGCATTGTGGACGGGTAGTAGTAGGAGCCTAGCAATCGCGCGAGAATCAGTGAAGAAGAGCAATAGAACTTAGTCGCGTGGCGCGCGCGTCTCTCCACATAGCTCACAGCAGGCGCACGAGAAAACTGTGCGCGTCGCGTTCGCGTAGCAGGCGCGCGGTCGGCGCGTCGCGAACGTTTTGTCGTAGAAAATAGTAATACTTAATAACTGGAATGGTGATTAAAACACATAAGAATGTAGTCAATAATTTAAAAAAATAATTTATAATATCGTAGTGCTTGATATATATGTTTTTAAAGTTTGACATTTCGACAAACATCACTACCAAACTAAAGGTCACCGTTTATTGTTGTGAGAGAGTTGTCAGTAATAATATGACAACAAAATGTTTATAAAACATACATTTGGAGTTATTTTTCATTGATGGGTCGTAAAAAATATACTGTATGTACATATCGCCTCGGATGATTGAACGCCTACGGAGTCGTGCCCAAACTTTCATCCCCGTGCGATATGGTCAACAAATCCATCGTTGTTGCGCAATTTACTATTTAGTACAGGATTTGTACTTACAATTTGCCACCCCTTTAGAAACTCTATTTAAAGAGGCTCAGAATGCTCTATATATTATTACAGTTTTAAAATCTCCTTAGCACTAGCTATTTAAAAATATCAGTCATTTCACTTTAAATAACTTAGTCTAGTAAGCCGCGCCTTTGGCATTGCCGGCAAATAATGCGTTATTTTATCGCAACAGCCCTAGATCATGATACAAAGAATAACTCTTTGTATCATGGCCCTGGATCATCAAGGAAAACAAAACATTGTATGACAGCAAATAATTATTCTGACGTTAAGATGCTGTTTATTATTATTTGCCCGCATTGCAAGACTAGACTTAGTTATTTAAAGTGAAATAATTGAAAAAATGCTAGTACAAACTATATATTTTTAAAAAGCGGAAACTAAGTAGGTTTTAAAACTATAATAATATATAGGGCATTCTGTTAAAAAAAAAAATAAAAAAATTCTACATTTTCTTGTTTTTAGACAGTTATTTGCTTTTTTGCTTTGCTTCTTTAAAATTTTCAGGAGAAATCTTAAAACTTTTATTTGAACTTTTATTTTATTTATCTTGATAACATTTTGATTCTCTGTAACTTTTTTGACATTAAAGATATCAAGGTAAACAAAAAATCAAAATGTAGGATTGATAGCAAAGTTTTTTCTAAGTTACATATAACACAAAACACTAACCATTTTCTGACATATAAACCTAATCTATATTTTTTTAAATGGAACACCGTGTATATTACTAAATTTTTTTTGGACTCTCTAGAGAAATCTAAACACATTTCGTGGATAATATCCTATACTTATCTTTAGGTGTTTACGAAAAAATATTGACAGTTGAAAGTCGGGCATTTTGACATGTTTTAAAATCTAAACCGCACCAGAGCAAAGAAAACGGTTTGCACATTCCTATCTTAGCTTTTCATGAGCTATCGAATGACAATAACTTTGAATTTCACCCGCGGATAAAATTAACCGGAACTTTTAAACCTCCATCACTGTCATTCGATAGATTATGAATACCTAAGATAGAAATGTGCAAACCGTTTTCTTTGATCTCGTGCGGTTTAGATTTTATAACCTGTCAAAATGTCAAAATGCCCGACTTTCAACTGTCAATATTTCGTAACCAGCTAAAGATAGGTATAGGATATTATACACGAAATATGTTAAGAGTTCTCTAGAGAGTCCAACAATGTAGTCATAAACAGGGTGTTCTATTTAAAAAATAAATAGAGTGGGCTTATATATCAGAAAATTGTTAGTGTTTTGTTTTATATGTAACTAAGAAAAAACTTGGCTACCATCCCTACATTTTGCTTATTTCTTTACCTTGTACAGCGAATCAAAATGTTATCATGATAAATTGAATACAGTACAATAAATGTTGTATTGACAAAAAAAAATTATACATGTATAAAAAAGTGCCATCTATAGAATAGAAAAAAATCCTGTTTCCAAACGTTTGAAGAAAAATATATTTTTCTACTACCGTGCGTAAAGTATTTACTTTACGCACTCTCCAAGATTCGTAAAATAGGCCTTTTAAATGTGCAGTGCCTAAAATAAGTTATTTTACGCACTAGTGTGTAAAGCAAATCTGACATATTTTTGACATTTAGGGCAGTGCGTAAAATAATTTATTTTTATTTTTTGCATATATTTTTCGGTAGTAAAAAAAATGTTTATGCTACTCATGTGTAAAGTTCCCTTTTTTATTCATGGGATTGTCAATATTTCCATTCATGAAAAAAGGATCACTTTACACACTTGTTGCATAAATGTCTATTTTCTACTCCTACACTTTAATTGCTTTATTAAATATTTACAGCCAGTATCAAAATGAGACTCATTATGATATTGACGTTTCATTATGATAACCAATCAAAATGCAAAACCAGCACCAATATTCGGTCAATATTAAAGATTGCCATGATCACGACATTTAAAAGTTATCAATTTTGACGTTAACTGTTACTATTTGCTTAGGAAATTTTAAAAGATAAAGTATTTATTTTTATTATTAAGACTGGCCGTAGAGAAAATAAAGTATGGAACTCACATTAAACGTGTTTATTATGTACACATAACTTTTTTTTTTGAGCCAACCAACGCGATACCAATGTACTTCATTTTGATCTTACATAATAAATTCACGTACACACGCAGAGCATTTAAAAAAATGCCCAGCTTTATTTCCGAATGAAAGTTTTCTTGTAACAGTTACACCCTTGACTCTAAAGAGTTTTTCATAATACCTCTCTGAAAACTATCATTTTCGACGTCTCTGTGTTCCTGGTTCCCAAGAATGAATCAGATATCACAACTAACTAATAAATATTTAGTTCTTTTTGCAGAAATATGTTATATTTTGTTTATAAAAAATATGTGTGCTATTTCCGCTAAAAAAAATTAAACATGCCTTACTCTAGGGACCTGAAAAATTGCAAGTCCGGTCCCGTTTAATTCTTAGCGGGCCGCCATAGCTTGGCCGCTGCATTGGAGGGGGTTTCTATGAACGTAAAAGTTTATTATTTTTACAACATAGGAACGAAGCGAGAGTGGGCTTGCTGTATGTTATATATGCTGTGCCCTGGTGTTATATCAAATTTTCTATAATTTCGTGAAAATATCAAAAACAAATAACACAAGGTTTAAAAGATTTAGGATGTCATAACTCATCAGGTGATAATGTCATAGACAGAGTTGACGCTATAAGTTAGTTCGGCTACCTAATAATTCTGATTAGGAAAACGAAACAGCGACCATACTTTTTAGCCTAAAGAGTGCCCGTGGTTTCAAAGTCCAAAAACAACAATGACGTCACTACCAAATTGAAAGATCCATCAATATTGACATTAGTTTAATATATTTAGAATTGTTTGTGAATATCTAATAATTTGATCATATAATCTACTGAAGCATTACACTATCAATATGAATATGAAAAATAACTAATTTCTATTCAAAAGTGTGATTGTTATGCATTCCCCTGAGTTTGTAGAAGTGAGGCCTTCAAGAGAACAATGTGTCTCGACGAGCGACAATAATTAAAAACTACTTAGGAGGCAGAATCTCTCATTCAGAATTAGTATTAAGCTCGAAAGCACCTATAAATACATCTCAAGCACAATATTAGTTAGCACCGTTGCCAATTTTTGGATGTCACAGTTCACGTTAAATATGACGAAATATACATTTTCGGCACTGGATGTCACAAGGGCTAATAATTTTTGCACAAAAAATATACAAAACCAGCCAACTTTTTGCGACATCCCTCTAAAATTTTGTATATCATCTCGTATGACCATGCTGACCTGTTCTACCACTAAAAACGTTGTGACATCCGATTTTGGATGTCACAGCGCCATCGGATGTCACAACTTACATGAATTTTATGGACTTGGACATATTAGTTTTCAAATCCATCCTAGAAAATATAAATATTCACTGCCTATAAATAATTTTCACTCAACAATGATCCAGGATACACTACTCGCGTTAATTCTAAACTTTTTCCAGATTTATAGCTAACATTTTTTTTTTTAAATGACTTACCTTAAATGCCAAAACAAAAAATGTCCTATTTTTTGATTACGTAGTGCTCTCTCAATTAGGAAATTCACTAAATCGCACTCAAGATATAGTTCATGCTTTATGGCTTGTACTAATTGTAGAAGGTAAAGTAAAAGGTCTTCATCGCTGAAAGAGAAAATAACAAAACTTAACTGGTTTTCGAGATACAGCCGATTACATTTCTTACTTTTACACAGGAAATGTTTTAAAAATTAGACAGCTGGACAATATAAAGGAATAAGATAAAAATAAAAACGTCTTGTAATTTTCTCCTATTCGCCATATTCAAATGGTTACACTCAATTCTCTTATGTTATAATTTTTACTTATACTTTGGAATATCTCATGTAGTATATGCAAAATGAATCGCTATTACCTTACACCCTCTAGGCACTTAACTGCAAAACGTCTAACTTCTTGATCTGCATAAGCATAATCCAGCAATTCCAAAGATTTTTCCACAGGCAATTTCGGCCATTCACTCAACAAGGCTATGACTTGGCTTACTTCTTCTCGCTTATCCCAGTCTATGCAGGAAAGCAGTTTTGGAAATATTTCTGGCATGTGGCGCATCCAAAACCGTCTATGCTTCCATAAATTTTTTCTATCCTTGAATGCAAAAATATTGTATTAAAAAGTTGAAGAGGTTTTCATGAACCACACGGATTTTTTTATCAGAGCACATAAATGAGCATCGCAAAGCTGCAAAAATATGAAATTATGTTTTTTTCTTTACTGATTCAGAACATACCCGGTTTGGTATCTTTACCTTTGAAACTAGCTCAGAAAAAATTACTTAAACCGTCCCATCATATTAATAGAGAGATTTTAAACCATCTAAAAATAACAGCATTTTTGGGCAGTGTTATGGTTAACGTTATTACCGATAACGATTACGACGCCTTTCATAATAGTATATTATGACATAAGTGCATAAGAGGGCCTTTAAAGCACGCGCGACATATTCCAAAACACGACGCGCAGCGGAGTGTTTTGTAAGTCGCAAGGGCTTTAAAGGCTTCTTATACACGTATATCATACGCTATTTTTTTATTACGAATGCATCATAATCTCAAAAATGTTTTAAATATTAAACTTAAGGGATATATTGACGAATATATTAATCTGTCACATTTGACATGATCAAATGTTCCTATAGCAACCTTTAAAAAAGTAGGCGCATCATAAACATCATTTTAAGCACGCTGCAGCGTGCGATAATCGTTGATTATGATGCATGCGTAATAAAAAAGAGATTTCAAACCAGTTAAAACGACCGTCCATAATCCTCTTAAAAATAATGGCAATAACAAATGTCACAGCTGACATTTCATTTGTGTATTTGTATAGTATGAATACAAGAATCATAAAAAGTACGATTCTAGGTATGAATACAGTAACACCGTCCAGACTAACCAAATCTTAGATTTCCGTGCTATCCAGTTTCGTTGGCCAGAATGGAAGAAGCTCTAGAAAATATAATTCGAAGACATGATCCTAATGGCGCCAACTACAATTTGATCAGAGGTATTATCCTGAATGATATTTTTTCGAAACAATCCTCTGCAGCAGGAGGATAGTATGGTGCAGATTCAGGCAGAATTCGATTTGAATAACTTTGAAGACAATGAGGCAACACTTTATTTTAGGTTTAGAAAAGGACATATTTATCGATTAGCAGGAGCACTGAGAATTCCACAGCAAATTAGAAGTATTATTAGTATAGTATTATTTATTCCAAGAAATAATAATGCCCTACAATGTTTAAAAATGCAAAAACTATATTTAAGTTTCTTAAAGTAACTATAATATTCAAAGTTAACTAATAAAAATATAAGTTCTATACGTTTTCAAATTTGTCATCGAATAATCAATCAAATTCCGCCAAACTCAAAAGAATGACCATAGATAAAAGAATATATATATTTTAAAAAAGGAGTCAGTAACTTCTAAGCGCATTGGCGACATTGCAGCCCATGAAATAACCACAACGATAACGATAACATCTTCCTTATTTCTTCGTAATTAACGGAAACCGTTATCGTTAATAAAGTCAAGGGGATGACATTTTAATACTGCGCATGCTCATAATAACGATGACCATAACGACATGCTGAAACAAGGGGCTTAAAATCTCTCTAATATGTTAAAAAGAGAACGGTATAAAATAACGTGTTCGTCATTTCTCAAACTCCTTAATGGTTCGCGAACTATAATACTGAAAAAAAATATATATTTTAATACATTTTTATATACGTTGTTCGGAATAGTAGGGCTGCACTTCACTGCATTTATACAAACCATGTTGTTTTGAGCGACAGACGATTAACTTGAATATTTCCCTCATGTATAAAAAAATTCCATTAGAGGAGTGCAATTATCGGAAAATTACAGCGATAATTGCACTGCACAAACCGAAAGAGCACAGCGATAATTGCAACGTACGTCTCTATGGGAATTCCATTGTAAACTTACGATGACAGCAACAATTTATAAATAACGCCAAAGTAAAGTCAAAATATATTATTAAAAATGTCTCATTTCGGATTAAACAAAATCGTATTTTTGCGTCTCTTTCTTTTGTTTACAGTTACATGTACGTTTTTGATTTAAAAAAAAGAGAATAAAAATGCAATTTTATAAAAGCATGAGGACATGGTTCGGGAAATATTCCCCCGCATTACACTAGTGCATAAAAATAACCAGATAATTTTGCATTCGAGCCTGTTGTCTTAGAAAAACTGCATTCGGTCATTTTCTAATTCTCCAAAATATCAAAATGAACTCCTGCAATTTTTAGACAAAACGCTGTCATGCAAAATTATCGGTAATTTTGATGCACTTGTGCAATTACTTCTGAAAAGAATATCAAACCATATGACAGGATTTTCAATATATGTTGCGAGAATGACAAAATATCGTAATAGACTTAATATAGAGCTTCCATCCAGCCCAACATAGAGGAACGTGTAAGAATGAGCAGTACCATCCATCTCATTAAGGAACATTACTGCAAGCATTGACAAAATCTTGAGTTTGTCTTTTTAATATGTGAAAACATCATTATAGTTTTAAATAAACTTTCATTAAGTTTTTTTATGGTAGTGGCACACACACTAAAGGGAGATGCTATGGCGCTCGACGAGCGGTGTATGTGCAAAGATGTTGATCAACACGGTTCTTGAATAGTTGTAGGTTGAAATTAGGGGAAACAGATGTCATGGGAGTGAGTTCCACAGTGATACAGTGAGCCAGACAAAGGAGTTCTTGTAAAGCGATGTTTTAGGCGTTTCCAGTTGTACGACGAGCTGGTGCGCTCTTGCCGTCTGTCGTGACTGTCTGACAGGAGCTGCCAGGGGCGGGATGAGGCGGACCAAATTCTGGGAACATCTGCCGTGAAAGTATCTGTAAAACAGATATCTGCGGTGTTCCAGACTATCTAGGTTCCGGGTCAACTCCGGGTCGCCGACGAGACGCAGAACTCTTTTCTGAATGGAATCCAGCAACTTTAGGGTGTGCTTTGGTGCGGCACCCCAGATGTGTGAGAAATATTCTAAGCACGGTCTTATTTGCGCTTTGTTGCTGCGGTGTATACAGTTTTTGTTGCGAAATAGCGCACCAAGCTTCTGGGAGGCTGATTTTGCGATGTTAGCAACGTGATCATGCCAGGATATTTTGCTGTTGACCGAGACACCGAGCAGTCCGATTGACGAGGATGAAGGAATGGTCGATCCTGCCATAATGATGTCAGGGCCCACCGAATTGGCCCTCTTGGTAAACGTTGCTGCTTGGGTCTTTGCTGCATTGAACTGGACCAAGTTTCTCTCGCCCCAAGTTTGAACTTTCTCCGGGTCTTGATTAATTGCTGTAATCTGCTCCGGTCTGCGGTGATAAGTCTCAGTCGCTGTTAAAGGTTTTTCTAACCTAAATTGGGAAACAAGGGTGCTGTCATCTGCAAAACTGTAAACAGGATTATTCGTTTCGGTCAGCAGGTCATTGATATAAATGAGGCACAGAGTTGGTGAAAGTATTGGGCCCTGAGGCACGCCCGCGTTAATGGTGAATGTATCTGAGATGTTTCCATCAACTGCAACGTGCAGAGATCGGTTCTTAAGGAAACCGGCCAGCCAGCTGCAGAGAGAGGCTGGCAGTTCGAAGGACGGCAGTTTGTTGAGCAGTCCGTCATACCAAACTCTGTCAAATGCCTTCGAAATATCCAAGGCTATCGCTCGAGAGTCTCCGTAGTTTTCGATTGCCCTAGTCCATATATGAGTGATATAGGCAATATATCTCCTTTGCGAAAACCATAATGATTATCGCTAATTATTCTGTTGTTCTCGAGGTACTTGAGTAGTTGCTGATTGACTACACTGTAACGGAATATAAGTTATCATATATCAATCTACTCCACTAGAGTCTATCTATTTATCAGTGGTTTTCAATGTTCAGTATATTGATCGGCAGTGACACCTATCTGTGAATGGATATATTACGCACAATTAACTATTTAAGGAGAATAGGTACGCAGATTTATATCCATAATTCGCGAATTAGTGTAATTACAGATTTCGTTGTTGAAGTGAATGCCATCTGTTCGGAAACGGGCTTATCTCGTATAGTTGGTAATTGAAGAACGTAGTGCGTTGTTCAATATCTGTAAAATCAGCATGAAATCTACATTAGATTGCTACATTTAGCGTATATTGAATGTTTCCTTAGTTTCACGCCGGGTTTCCGATAGCGGTTGTCACATGGTATAAAACTGCCCAATGAGAGCATTGAAAATCGAAATAGGTAGAACGTACAAAATTTTGAAACGAAGGTGTGTCATCTTGGTGAGAGCGTTTGACGCGGTAAGTGATTAATTTTCTGATCTCAAAATATTTTATTCATCCTGCATATTTTTCAATAATCTTTTCATTTTTCAATTATGTAAGTAATAATTTTTTCCAATTCACTTAATTGTATTTGGCTAAAGCGAGAATGTAGCATTTTTATACAGCACTTTCGAGTGATTGACGATTTCAACAATCTTAATTTTTTATGGTGACATTTAGGTTTGAATACCGTTTTTTTGGTGGATAATTGCCTATCTTCTTGGTCAAATTCGTGTAATTTGATAATGGTATATTCCAAATATATAGAGAACGTAATTATTTCATCGTTTAGTGGCCATACATATGATTTTACATATTTTCATTTAAATTGAACAGTAGTACCTGGGAGATTCTCGGAGCGAATTTTATATGTTCCTGTAAAAGGTAGTTAATTGAATTTGAGTAGAATTTCGCTGGATTTTCCTTTGTAGTATTGTTGATCATAGTTTTTTTTCAGGCTTATTTCATTACTATTTCAGTTTATTTGTAACATCAAACGAAGCATATAATTACTATCACTTACCGTGTCACGCTTTATCAATGATGTACCGACATTAATTTAGATATATGAGAGGTTAATGTACATGTGTAAATTTACCTGGGTTTTTTTCTTTATCGTTTATCTAAGTATCTTATCTTTATCTTTGATTAATTGAGACGTAATTTATGTTCAATTATTATTGTTTGTGTGCCAAGGGCCACACTTATAAATTAAATAATAGAAATTACTTATCTGAAGTCATAAGACTCATTTAAAGAGAGGTTGTACCTCGTTTTTTACATTTTTTGAATTATCGTTTATGTGCCAAGGGCCATGTATAAAAAAAGTAATAAAAGTTACTTACTTTGAGTTATAATAAGACTCATTTATCGAGAGCTTATACGTCGATTTTCTTATTTATCATAAAATTCTATTTATCTTCTATTGGAAGTTGCCGAGAGCAACTGTTTGGACAAGTTTCATAATTTTCTTTTAAATTTTTAATTTCAATCGTAGTTTCTTTTGAATTTCATATCTCAAAGTAAAAAAAAGAAATATCTTGAGTAACAGTAATTATCAATAGTGTTATTTAACCATAGTTATCAATAATTTTTGCTCAACTTAAAATTATAATTTAAGTTCTGTTTATACCTGCTGTAACCAGTAAATTTCCATATTGTCATTGTTAATACCTCCTGTATGATAGTCCAACTGAGGTCCACAGGATACTTCCCTGAATAATTAGTTAATAAGGAGTTTAAGTTGGTCTAAGATCTTTGCATTTTTTTATGTAACGATCAATTCGAGACGAAGACACCAACTACAGCTTTGCCGTGCAAACAAGTAGGAGTCCCCACTAGGATTATCTGTAAGACCTGGATACGCCTATGGTGAGAGAACTTAGGTACAGGCGGAAGAGGTTTCCAGTGGAGATCCTAACCGATCGCATGGTTACAAATAGCTGAACGAAGTTATCGCATGGTTACAGATAACTGAATGAAGATAAGTAGTATTTATCAGAAGAAAGATCGTTTGCTTAGACCAACTATTTGTTATAATTTAATTTTTTAATCATTTACATTGCTAGTTAATTTATCCCAAGCCAAAACTTCATAAGTTGTATTTACATCTGGTTATATAGATTTTTTTTAAACCTCATCATCTTGTAAATTAGTTGCTAAATTAATATATATATTTTTTTTAGAAATATTTTGTTTGATTTATTGTAGGATCGATCGAGTTCTTTAAGACGCGAATTAATTTTTTAATGTTCTTATCTTTATAATTCTTGATATCTTAATATTTATTTTTTATTTACTTTGTCACAAGGAGCTCTGCCCACAATATCATAGAAAAATATAGTTAGTGAAAGAGACAACTCACCCTTAAATAAACTAAATAAATTGTAACAAGAAAATTTTGGAGAGGCGACGTGCGACGTTCAAATAGGCGAGGACGTGACAACCCTGGAAGGCGAATGGCGCAGTAGTAGAATCTTGTTATGGTGTTATATAATACGGAGTATATACATAGATTAGAAATAAGACGTAGATATAGTTATTGTATGAATAGCAGAGTCGACTCATGGCGTTATGTAATTATGATGACTATACTGGCGAAGCTTAAAGGTGTAAGGCGGAAATATTAGTGGCTGTAATAATATTGGCGAAATAAAACGTGTTACTAAACACTAATCGTTTACTAAATTAACTTTCGCCCTAACCTTACAAATTGGCGACTGAGCTAGTGAAACAAACCATTACAAAGTGGCGCTCAACTAATTAATTAAAATAATTAAACAACACATTCCATGACTTTGGAGATTATTAGAAGGCAATTGGGCGATAGTCTAAGGGTGTGGTATTCTTGCCTTTTTTAACAGGTTGCACTCGAGCGACTTTCCAAGAAGATGAGTAAATCCATTTTCCATAAGAGAGAGAAAAAAAAATTGTGTGCTTAAGACCACACGATAGAAGTGAAAACTTCAACAAGCGGGGTCATCGTTTGTTAGAATTTTGATCTGAGATTTCGTTCCCCGTAATCAAATTAAAACGGCAAAAAAAGTTTGAGAACTGGCTAATGCCTTCATCTTATAGAACGCTTTTTCTCATTTTCGCACTTAGTTTTACACAACTGGTATTCGTTAATTAATTTAATTTAAGAAAACACAAGCTGATATTTTTTGACAGTTTAACGATAATCATTTATTTGGTCTGATAAAAAAAAACCAGCAGGCCATGAAAACCATACAACTTTTGTATTTAAAGTTTTTTCATATCCCTTAAAATAATATGGCTAGGTAGGAGTCTAAATATACGCGAAAGCCCTGGACAAATACTCCACCAACAAATTGCTAAATTCTAAGATAACCAGACGTATTAGATTAATCGTAATGATTCTATACTCCGTCCAGCAAAGAAACTCGTTTCCAAAGATCTTAGGTACACTGACCGGGCTGACAACGTCATAATATGCCTTGCCTAACTCATTTAGCGAAGGGATTTATCTTACGTATTTCTTTTTTTACGCTAAAAGATAAATTATAAGACGATGTCATTTTTTCCTCCGTGTTTAATCTAACGAGTGAAACGATATAACATAAATATTGCAATATTTTGCAGTTAAATACGCATATATTTGGAACCCAACCTACAGCATTTATTTGTGGAACTAGAAAAATGAAAATGAAAAACGTAAAGTTTTGCAATAATACTCTACCGTTTTTTTTTTAATTATACTTTATGTTTATATTTGGAAACCTGCTACGTTTTAAAAAATTCAACGTTGTATAAGGTAGTCCGATAGTTTGACAGTCACATAATTGCTTTGCAGCTACAGATACGCAAAGTGGTTTATGCGGTTTATTCAACAGTTGTACAGTTCTGTTAATAGTTCTATTTAAATTATTTTCGTTAGTACAAGGGGTTTCAAAGAGCCTGTGATAGATTGAATTTAAAAAAATTCAGTGGATTCTGCTTGAAATTCTAGACATTTTTATACATCTTTTATACTTACATTCGATTGTTTTTAGGTATTGATGTTTGAAAAATAATATTTTGGATAATTTGGCGGGCAATACATTCTTAGAGTTGGCTTAGAGCAAAAAAGTTTGCATTTTCCTATCTTAGTTTTTCATACACTACTTACTGGTACCACTTTACGGTCTAACGAGAAGTATCAATAATTTTCTGACCGGAACAGAAACAGTCAACACTCTTAGACGGGAAAGTTGAAACGTTAAATAGCCTACATAAACCATTGAATTTAGGTATAGGATATATGTTACACTGAAAATGTCAAAAATTTTAAGAAAAATCAAAAAAATGTAATAATATTCAAGGTGTTAAATTACAGGTTTTTGAGCCACCGTGTATGAACTAGAATAATTTTAAATTGTGAACTTAAAATAACTGTGCAACGTTTGTATAAAACAGTATATTCTGTAGCTGCACAACAGTTATATTATTTTGCCACACTCTTTGGGCTACCCTGCTCACATGCCATTAAGTCTGCGCACATTTTTACTTCAAATAATTGAATTTTAAACATGAACAAAATCGAGTATGCCATTTTTCAAAATATGTAGATTCAAAAATATACATATACAGGTTGTCCTATTTAAAAAACAAAAGATTATCTTTGCATTCAAGTTTACGTTATTCATTTGTTAGTTCATTTGTTGTATCCATGGCCGTTCAAATAAAATCATACAGCTTTTATATAAGTTTTTTCTAGCTACATATTTACATAACCAGTATATTTATTGCATATTTGTATTTGGGCGGTAGCAAATTCACTTGAATGCCTGAATGTTTTTAGATGTCTGAAAATGAATTATTGCTCAACACGTAACGAAATAGCTTTCAATTACTTTTTTGCCCAAACAATTTTTATTAATTTTAAACTATGGGGCGACAAAACTTGCTTCGGAGTTTTTTTTTGGGACAGTCACATCAGTCCATAAAATATTATGATTCAATTAGGGAAACACCCTATAACATTAGGCAAAAGCTGAAATCTCAGTTTTGCAATAGAAACGGTGCGGGTAATATAGGAGCGATATTACACTAAATCCATTTTGTTACAAGTCTCCTACAATATATATATTTAGCAAAATCCATTTTCACAATGTCGCAAATCTTAGAACATGGGATTAGCAGTTATAATGTGCGGCAACATGGCAAGCGTTACTGACGCCGAATTTTCGCAAAGTAAAAAAGACGAGAAAATCTGTTTCCACTGTGATAAAAAAGTTGTGACCAGTGTAAAACGCAAGAAGTGCAGCAACTACTTTCACCCAGCATGTTTGCAGCAAGCAGGGAGTGCCAAAAAGGCAATTTGTAAGCACATTGCATTGGAGGAGCATTCTAACCTCAAATGTGACAAAGATCAACACCAGGACTGCCTGGAAATCCGACGACTGTATGAGGTACTGGCCCAAAAGTACATCTTCCTGGAACAAAATTACCAACTTTTAAGGGAAAAACTTGAGAAAATCGAGGAAAACATTGGAAAAAATTACAAGATGGAAAGCCCTAAAACATCAAAAGTCCGAAGTCCAAGGATTCCAACAAAAAAGCCGACAACACCGTAATCAGTTGATCCCAAAACGTCAGTCAGTCAACTCAACGTCAGCATTCAAGTGTCAAAACTGACAGACGTTCCAAAACAAAACAAAGAAAGGAAAAATGTGGATGAAAATGATGATGTAGTTTTCTTTGACTCTGAGGAAAATCCTCTCACTACAAATGGACCAGGCGGCTCTAACGACGACTGGAAAATTGTTTCACACAAAAGAAACCACAGGAAACAGGCTCCGCTACCAGTAAACAGGCCTGAACCAATAAAAGGGGTAAACAAACCCACCAGTACCTTGGAGGTTGCACAAAGGCTTCATTGGGTATTTGTTTCTGGATTATCCAGGAACACTGAATCAAAAGATATTTTGAATTTTTTAGATAGCCACCAATTTGAAAACAACAATGTGTGTGAAAAAATTACTACTAAGTCAAAACAAGTCAGCTCATTTAAAGTTGGAGTGCCCACGAAATACTTGGACAAAATAATGGACCCAGAACTATGGCCGGAAAGTATAGGGTAAACCAATTTCGGAATGTGAAACGGCCGCAGCCCAACATGATAGGAGGGACCCCTACAAAAGGGGGAACTCGGTAAGCGGAGTTAAACAAAATACTAAAACCTCCGTTTTTCATCTTAATGTACAAAGTATAGTTAATAAATTGTCCGAACTGGAGATACTCTGCAAATAAAATTCTTTTGATTGCATTTGTATTAATGAACATTGGTTAAAACCTGAACAATTTTTTGTAACAATATTAGCTGGTTATACAGCTGCTTCTTGTTTTTGTAGGTCTGTGAGGAGTCATGGAGGTGTGGCCATTTATTTAAAATCTAATATAGAATACCAAGATCTAAATATATCTAAATTTTCCGAAGAAATTAATTGTGAGGTAACAAGTATTTTACTTAAAAATAATTTAGTCCAGCTTATTGCAATTTACAGATCTCCTAGTGGTAATTTTGATAGGTAACATGAAATTTTGACAAGTGTTTTTGATAACATAAATCTGTCTAAACATACAATTGTTACTGGTGATTTTAATGATCATTTTACAACCAATGAAATTAGAGCGGATGAGTTGACATACTTTTTTCACTCATATGGTTTGCATAAAACAGTTCATTTTCCAACTAGAAGTGATGCTTGTCTTGATAACATATTTACAAATATAGATACGCCGTTTGACTACTCCAGAACATTTGATATGCACCACCTTTCAGATCACAGGGGAATAGTTTTTGATTTTTGTAGCCTTAATCCAATTAAAAAATCCAATTCTAGAATAAACTTTAGACCAATAGCTAATGAAGGATTATTCCGCTTGTATAATATAATCGAAGAAAACAACTGACAGCTTGTCAATGATCCATCCGTGACCCCTGAATACCGATTTGATCTCTTTGTTGAAATTATTGCAGATGCAGTGATAACCTGTTTTCCATTGAGGTCGAGACTGGCCAGCCAATCTGGGAGATCTGCGGTGGTTGAGTGGTTCACGGATGAGTTGAGGGAATCCAGAGAGAGGCTTCATACCCTGGATGCCATGCATAGACAATATCCCGAAAGGATACCAAAGCATCTTGTTACTGAATATAAAAAGTGTACAGGCAAAAAATCAGCACCACTAAAAAAAGAGCATATGGTTCTTTTATCAAAAATTCTAATAAACCACAGGTTGCTATGTAGAATGTCCTAAAGTCAAATTCATCTTCTTATAATAGAATACCTGATAATTTCTCACTTAATGCTGAAATGTTTAGTAACTTTTTTATAAATATTGCAGATGATATTGTGAAGGATTTGCCGCAAAATAATAGGTCATTTGTGCAGTATATTTCTGATGTGCCTATAGGAGAAAGTTTCAATTTTCAGTTGACTACTTTTACTGAAGTAAGGGATGCAATCTCAAAACATAAAAACAGCAAAAGCAGAGATTGTTTTGATATTTCGACCAAAATTATCAAATCTTTAAAAAATATTATAGTTTATCCCCTAACTAAATTACTGAACCACTGCATCATGGCAGGAGTTTTTCCTGATTCCCTTAAAACAGCCAAGGTTGTCCCTATTTACGAAAATAAAGGATCCATTGACAATGTCACAAATTATCGTCCAATATCTCTGTTACCGATTTTTTCAAAAATTTTTGAATCAATCCTAAAAAATCAGATCAACAATTATTTTGAGCTTAACAACTTGTTTCTTCCAGGATAGTATGGTTTTCGTACTAAAAAATCAACAACCTTGACCGTCAATAATCTTTTGGATCATGTAGTGGAGGGTTTAGAACAGGGTCTAGATACATATGCCTCCTTTTACGACCTCACAAAGGTCTTCACTGTGTGTCACACTCAATTTTACTAGCCAAACTGGTGCACTATAACTTTAATGCTCAGAGTGTAAACTTAGTCGACTCTTATCTCTCCAACCGCAACCAATTTGTTTACTTTAACAATAACAAGTCTCAGCAACAACTAATAAGATATGGAGTACCAAAGGGGTCTGTACTGGGGCCGGTGTTATTTTTAATATATATTAATGACCTGTCAAAATTTCAAGAGAATTCCAATCTTATTCTTTTCGCAGATGATACTACCAACTTAATTAGGTACCACCCCAGAGACCATTTGGGTGATATTTTGGAGGAAACCCAGACAAATTTATGTGATTGGTTTGTTGCAAATCAGCTCAGCCTCAATGGAGCGAAAATTCAAAACTTAAATTTTACCTTGCGTCAAAAATACTTGATCCTGGTCTTACTTGGGAAGAACATGTTTTGCAGTTGGGTGGTAAATTATCTAAAATTATTTTCCTTATTAGGTCACTTTCTCACAGTGTGTCTCTGTCAACTCTTATGACAGCATATCATGCTTATTTTGTATCGCATATGACTTATGCAATTCTGAACTGGGGGACATAGTTCTCATTCTGGGAGAGTATTTGGACTTCAGAGAAGA